>BPLR01014746.1:0-19644 GCA_021605095.1 Caerostris extrusa | reverse complement strand
TCTGTCGTCAGGCTAAAAGAAAGTTCATATCAATTTATGACCGCATGTATCATTGTTTGAACTTGGTAATGGAAATAATGATAATAATAAAAAATTGTCATAGCCAGAGGCCAATGTCACACAATGGTGTGACTCCGATACAATAACTCAGTAAGAGTCAGCGAAAGAAGGAGTCACCTTTTTTACATCTCATTTGTATTCTAGACATGCTTCCATTAAGAGGGAATTTTAGACCACTTTTATAAGGGGGTTATATTTTTAAACTACTCAAAAGAATACAATCAAGGGATTTTCAAGGAATCATGAGGCCATAAGAAAAAAGATACTGAGAAAAAAATAAAAGATACTTAAAAGAAAGAAGCCCTAAGGATTGACTTTTTTTTTTTTTTATCTTACTGCATGAAGCAGAGGTGGTCCGTCTCTGTCGCTTTTATCACTGCGCTTCAAAGAAAAACAGTTAAAAGCAAAGATATCACTTTAAATGAAGGAACTCCACTTCTGTGGTTCCCTTAAAATTCTTCTAGCTGGAGAGATCAGGCTCCACCAGCTTCCCTTTTTCTTCCTTTTTACCAACATTAAAATGAGACCTACATAGCTGGAAAAAAAACTGATTAATCATTGAATTCACTTTATTCTTTTAAATTCTTCAGGGCAAAAACCTCAGGAGGAAAACGATAAGCGAGGAAGCCAAAAAAAAATTTCTGCAAAGAACATTATTAAAAGAAACAAAGCAGCTCATTTTAGTCAGTTTCTTTGACAGAAAACTTCTTTAGCATGGAGGTGTTTTTTTTAATAATTTAAACATGATTTTTATTAAATCACTCCTTTCATTCGGCCCGCTATCAGGATACAACCATTTGCTCATGTGAAAAAGGAGGCTCAAAGAAAGTAAGGACCCTTAATGGATTAATTTTCAAAGAGATCGTTTTTCTCCAAATAGCTAGTTCTTTGAGGAATAAAGTGGTTTACAACTCAAGTAACAACGTGACAGAAAAATACAACTGGAAAGAGTTTATGGTACTTTTTTTTTTAAATTAACTGTCATTTTCAACACAAATAAATAATAAGATTTTAATATTATTTTTAAATATGAAGTTTTCTCAAATAGCTAGTTCTTTGAATAAAAATTGGGCTACTCAAGTAACAACTTATTTTTGAAAAATACATGAAAAAGTTTAAGGTACTTTTTTAAAATTGACTGTCATTTTCAACACAAATGAAATAATAAAATTTTAATATTATTTTTAATTTTCGTTAGAAATATATGGTGAAGAAAAAATAATGAATTTTAAAATTACTTATAGATTTGCTACTTAAAATATTTTGTTTAGCATTCATTCATATATGTATCGTACCTGTAAGAAGTACATTTCACAGTAAAAAAAACATTAATATAAAACTATGTGGGTTTTTATATTATGATCAGATATTTTTATAACTAAACAGTTTTCTATAAACTCAGAAAAAAAAAAATATTATATTTATTTGTCAATTTGTTCATCTGTAAATTATTATCATAATTATATTTAAATTTCATATTACTAATACGAATTATATTACATTTTATATTAGTTGACTATTTTACATATATAGATAATAATATAAATTACCTGCTGTGGACAGTGAACTACACTGACCCAGTTAGTTGGATCATTAAGTGAATAATCAGCCAACTCAAAACTTATTTCACAATTATTTTCTTACTTCTCATTATTATCATCTACTAAACGGAAGGCTTTTTGTTTCATTTATTTTATATTACATTTAAAGCCATACATAAGGTATCTTAGGCTAAATTATATCCGATAGAAATCTGTTCTGTTAGTGGACAATGTACTCAGCTTAAAGTTCGTATGTTCTGAAAAAAAACATTAATATTAATTATTTTAATCATTTTTAAATTCCTTCTTTTAAATGTGTGTAATAAAATAATAATAGCTATAAAAAATTGCATGTGTGCTCAAAGACAAACAATGATCCAGCTGACTCCAGCATAAAAGCAAGTAAGAGTCAGCGACGAGTCACATTTTTTTTAACCATATTTGTATTCTATGTCCATGCTTCCAAAGAGGTAGACCGCTTTTATAGAAGTTATATTCTAAAACAACTCAAAGAATACAATCAAAGAGAACGCAAAGATATGGACAAAAGAAGAACAGATATGAAATAAAAACTAAAGAAAAAGAGATAAAAAGAAAATGTTTCAAGTTGACTTTTTTATCTTACTGCATGAGGCAGTGGTCCGTCTCTGTCCTTTTATCACGTGCCAGAAAAACGGTCAAAAAGCAAAAGATATCACTTCAAATGAAGAACCACTTCTGTGGTTTTATAAAAGAATTCTTCTTGCTAGAAGATCTGACTCAACTTCACTTTTATTTTCTTTTTTCACTATTAAAATATGACACACATAGCAGAAAAGAAAAGAAACTGATTAATCTTTGAATTCACTTTTTTTTTTTATTCTTTTAAATTCTTAAAACAAAAACCTCAGGAGGAAAACGATAAGCGTGAAACCTAAAAAAAATGTCTATCAAACAATATTAAAAGAAACAATTCAACACATTTAGACCGTTTCTTTGACAGAAATCTCTTTATTATTTTTTTAATAATTTAAACATACAGTTTTTTTATGATGTCTCACTTGCATTGTACTATCGGATACAACTGTTTTTATGAAAAGCAGGCTCATAGAAAGTAAGGACCCTTAATGGATAATTTTCAAAAGAGATCGTTTTTCTCAAATAGCAAGTTCTCTGAATAAAAATCGGGCTGCTCAAGTAACAATTTATTATAGAAAAATACATGAAAAGAGTTTAAGGTACTTTTTTTAAATTAACTGTTATTTTCAACATAAACGAAAAGAATAAGATAAAAATATCAATTTTAATTTTTACTGAAATGAATGGTTAGAGAATAATAATAATTTGAAAATTACTTTTAGATTAGCTACGTCAAATATTTTGTTAGGCATTTCTTAGGCTCCATATTTCTATATGAAGTTATGAAAACTCTATATTCCTATAGGAATTTATACAGGATTTATACGGAATGATTCATACAGGAATTTATACTTCTAACGTACTTTTTATCATAGAAATATTTATATGAATTTTTTTATTTTTTTTTATTTAAGAAAAGTTTTAAAGTTATTTTAATATTCACGTAAATGAATAGTCAGAGAAAAATAATCAATTTAAAATTACTTATTCATATTACTCATTAATATAGTTATGTACTTCTAATATACTTTTTATCATAAAAATATTATTATGAATCTACATGTTTTTTATATTAAGGACAGTTTTAAACTTATTTTAATTTTCACTTAAAAAGAAATAATCAGAAAAAAACAATTTAAAATTACTTATGGATTAGCTACATAAAATGTTTTGTTAGACATTCATTCATATATTAATATACTTCTAATGTACTTTTTATCATAAAAACATTAATAGGAAGCTATATGTTTTTATATTAAGAAAATTTTAAAGTTATTTTAATTTTAACTTAAATGAATAAGAGAAAAATAACCAATTTAAACTTACTTATAGATTAGCTACATGAATTATTTTGTTAAGCTTTCATTCATATAGGAATGGTACTTGTAAAAGTACATTTCATTTTAAAAATATGAAACTATACGTTTGGTTTTTTTTTATGAACAGTTTTAAAATTATTTTATACTTAAAAAGTTTTTCTACAAACTCAGTAAAACAAATATTATATTTATTCTCTATGAAAACATGCATTGCAATAAAAACGAAAAAAAAAAAAATTATAGATCAGAAGGTAATGTAAAATGTTCCACAGAAACAAAACAAATTTTAGACTAGATTTAAGTTCAAATGTTTCATGAAAACACAAATAATTCTAAAGCAACTGAGTGTAGTTGTTGACATAAAACTACGATAAAACAAAATATTCATACTGTGTACTTAGTTCTATATTTGAAAAGAAAAAAAAAGCACTGTTAGAAATGTTGTGCTTAAATTACTTAGACAAAAAACACATTATTTCATGTTGGAAAACTAAAAAAAAAAAAAGAAAAAAAAAAAAAATAACATTTGATCCAACTGAAAGCATACCATTAAAAATAAAGATAGAAAATGATCTGTGAAAATGAAACAAAAAGATATTTCGCCTGACAACTTTTACTATTATTCCTACAAGAAAATAAAATTTGTGTCAGTTTTTGAAGGTGTAAAAATATATTTTTTTTTCAAATTTGGAAATGCATTACGGAATAAAGACTAATAATGAAAAAGTGTAGATTTATATTTTTTCTTAACGTATACCAACATTTAAATATTCAATGTACCATTAACATTAAAAGAATTATTTTCTTTCTTCAAACTATTTTTGTGGATAGAATGTTAGATTTCAATGGCTTCTAAAGATAGTTACTGAAAAGTTATATACCTAACAAAAAAAGTTATTTGACATGTTCTCTGCTTCTTTTTTTTTATTCAAATATGCAAAAATTGATTTACTTGATATTTTTTTTTTAGCTTTTAAACCCAAATAATCATTTTTATATAACATTGTGTCATTTTTAACATTAATTAAAATACTATTACCATTAATTATTTAATAAAATGTCCAATACTTTACCACTGGTACCGCTATTGAAGTATTTAATTTCCTTAAAATGCCTTTTGTAATATCCCATCTAAAAATTTTATTTTTAAGATTCTATCAAAATAGTTCTTTTAATCTAAAAAGAGTCACTGAAATTGAAAAAAAAAATTAAATGATCAGTATTTGAAAAATGCAAGAGTATGAAACATGCAAGAGTTTGTTTTGGAATTTCAGTTATAGTAATTCCCCAATGCTTTCCCACTACAAAGATATAAAATTTAATAATTAATATTAAATTTATTATTTGTAAATAGTAACATTAAGATTATAACATTATTTTAATTAGTGATAATTAATCTTCATAGTTTAATTCAAAACTTTTCATTCAAATTTTCGTACATCTCAATCATTTTAACATTTTTAAATGTAATCTGGTAACTTTAAAATTTAATTTAATTAATAAATCGATTATGATTTCGGTACAAAAATCAACAAATTATTTTAGGTAATTTTATTTTTTCATTGTAATTTTTAAAGTTACCAATAATAGAATTTTGTACATTAACATGTTTCATATATTATTGAAAACACGTACTAAATACATTAATTAAATAGGAAATCAACATACAAATTTAATTTCCGTAAAAGTCAATAATTTCATAAAAAAAAATAATAACTGTAAGATTAGAATCTTTTCGATCCAAAATTCTCAGAATTCAGTACTTTTCAAGAAAATCAACTGAATATGCCAATAAAATACAAAACCTAGTGGTTCCAAATTATGCAAATCTGCGATGTCGAATACATAAGTCGTGAAATTGCGTGTTGTTGGTTCGTATAGCTGCATGCCTTAAATGTTCAGGAGGTTAATTTCAATTAAAAAAATCGTTTAAAATCATTTAGCGTTCAAATTTTAGCTAAATTTTTCAATAAATATTTAGTGAATAACTGATCTATTAACATTAGAATTTATTGATTTGGCTTTAATTTTTGTATTGTAATACAATTGGAGAATTGGGCGTATTGTTACATAAAAACACCAAAAGTTACTTTTAAAATAATACCATTATCATTAATTAAATATAAATATTATAAATGTGGCAAGAATACAAAATTATTCTTAATATGGTAATTGCTTTTAATATTTCTAAAATTCTTCATTCAAATATAACGAAATCTTCAAGCCCAAACAAACACTTTTAATTTTTTAAAAACCTCTGAAGACTATTTTTCATTTCAATGAAACTTTTTTTATTCAAAAAATATAAATAAACGTATAAAACAATTATAAAATTTAAAAAAGAAATTTTAAAGTGAAATATCTCAACAAAAGTATATTTATTTAAGAATATTACATATTAGATTAAATATTAATATAATAATGGAAAATTTATAAAAAAAAAATTATGATATAATTAGTATCATTATTATCATATAAATTAGTACATAATATGATATAATAATCATATAATTATATCATTTTATTCTATAATCAGTAATATAATGAAATTATATTACTGATAATCATATTTCTTTAATTAATGTTAAAAATTAACACAATGCTATAAAAACATTTATATATATTTTTTTTAATTTAAATTTTTTTAAACTAATCAAGTAAATGAATTTTTATATTTTTAAATAAAAAATCGTGGAAATTGAGTGTTTAAAAACTGTGATAGTTATATAACTCTTTCCTTTAAACTCTTTTTTAGAAACCATTGAAATATAACATTTTATCTACAAAAATAGCTTAAAGAAAAGAAAACAGTGCTCTTAATGTTAATGGTGCATTAAATATTTAAAAGTTGACACACGTTAAAAAAATACAAATATATACCTTTTTATTCTTAGTCTTTATTCAGTAATGCAGTTCTAAATTTAAAAGAAAAATATTTTCTCAACTTCAAACACTTAGACAAATTTTATTTTCTTGTACGTATAATAGTAAAAGTTGTCAGGCGAAATATCTTTTTTTTCAGTTTCACAGCTCATTTTCTATCTTTATTTTTAATGGTATGCTTTCAGTTGGATCAAATGTTACTTTTTCTATGTTTTTTAACTTTCCAACATGGAAGAACGGGTTTTTTATCTGAGTAATTTAAGCACAAAATTTCTAAAAGTGCTTTTTCTCCTTCAAATATTGAACTACTTAGTATCCCGTATGAATATTTTGTTTTAGCTTAGCTTTATGTCAACAACTGTACTCAGTCGGTTTAGAATTATATGTGTTTTCGTGAAACATTTGAACTTTAAATCTAGCTCAAAATTTGTTTTGTTTCTTTGGGACTTTTGCTGATCTCTATATTTTTTCCTGATTTTAACTCAATGCATGTTTTTCATTGCAAGTAAGTATAATATTTATTTTACTGAGTTTTTAAACTTCGAAACTTTTAACATAAAATAACTCTACAAACTTTTACAATATGAAAAGAAAAACACATATCGTATTCATATTAGTACTTAATTATGAAATGAAGTTTCAAGTACCATTCCTATATGCATGAATACATATCAAAATATTTTAACTAATCTAATGCATAAGCATATTCAAATAAATTATTTTCTCTGATTATTCGTTTTAGTTAAAAAAATAAAATTTTAATATAAATAAATCAATGCATGAAATATTTTTGTCAAATAACTGTTTTTAACGAATAACGATATGAAATTTAGAAATAAATTATTTACCAAATTTTCACTTGAAATGAATGAAAAATTTCTTAAAAGTACTTTCAATATCAGTTAGATTTATTTTTAAAAATGCATTTTTATAGGAAAAAAGTATTCGGAGAAATATCCGTTTCAATTAAATACATGATATTTCTGCAATTATGTAATTTTGAACTGATTTAGAGATGATATTTGTTGAACAATAATTTCTTCTCGAAGATATGTGTCTTAGCCCTAATTCGACTAATTACGTCAAAACATTTCTCCGTCGTTATTGAGCCTCAAAGAAACTTTGTTTTTTGTTTTATCTTATAATAAATTATACTTTCAAAACCATTATAGAAAGCATAACACAGATACAAGCTATTCCGTTTAAACACGTAACACTTATAATTTGCATCAGAATTTAAAATATATTATTTTTAAACAATCAACAATAAATTGAAACTAATGAGATTTGGTTGAGAACATAATATATTTATGTACAGTAACTCTAGAATGAATTTAAATTTCATAATGGTTTTAGTGTTAACAGGAACCTTGGTGTTTTCCATAGTTCCTTATGTATATATAACAGAATAAAGCCGTTTTTATTTCTGAACAATATTAAAGTAAACAGAGTAATATACAATCCAGAAAGAACTCTAATGAGACATTACAATTAAAATTATATTGTAATGGTTTATTTACAAAGTATGAATTAAATTTAAAGAATCGCTAATATTTTACTTAAAATGTCCTTTCAATAAAGTGCTTATTATATCAGTTAGGTAAATGCTTTTAAAAAATACAATATTTATAAGGAAAAAAACTGTTAGGAGAGTTATCCATTTGATTTAAATATATGTTAATTTTACAATTATTTCATTTGTACTGATTTAGAGATGTTATTTGTATGAACAATATTTTCTTCTTGAAGATATGCGTCGTGGTATTAAGTCGATTAGTTATGACAAAAACTTCTCTGCCGTTATTGAATATCAGAAAAAAATTATTTTTGTTTTATCTTATAATAAATTATATTTTAGAAACCATTATAGTAAGCATAACACATACAAACTATCCAATCTTACACAAGTAGGGTTTATAATTTGCATTATAGTTTAAAATATATTATTTTTTAAACAATCAACATTAAAGTTGAAACTAATGAGATTTTTCAGAACACATTGTATTCACGTACAGTAACTCAAGAATGATTTAAATTGCATAATGATTTTAGTTTTAACAAGAATCCTTGTGTTTTTCATAGTTCATTATATATATATATATATATATATATATATATATATATATATATATATATATATATCTTAATAGAATAAAGCCGTTTTATTTTTCTGAACAATATCAAGTTAAAAGGAGTAATTTACAATCCAGAAAGAATTCTTATGAAACATTACAAGTAAAATTCCTTTGTAATGGTCCCTTTACAGAGTATGGATTAAATTTAAGGAATCGCTAATATTTTACTTAAAATTTCCTTTCAGTAAAGTACTTCTTATATTAGTTAGGCTTATTTTTTTTTAAATATTTAAAAAAAAAAAACTATTGAGAGACTTATCCATTTGAATTAAATAGATGCTAATTTTACAATTATTTCATTCATACTGATTTAGAATGTTATTTTTTGAACAATATTTTCTTCTTGAAGATATGCATCATGGTATTAAGTCGAATTAGTCATGACAAAAACTTCTCTGCCGTTATTGAATACCAGAAAAACATTTTTTTTTGTTTTATCTTATAATAAATTATACTTTAGAAACCATTATAGTAATCATAACACACAGACACACACATACAAACTATCAATCTTGCACAAGTAGCATTTATAATTTGCATTATGGTTTAAAATATTTTATTTTTAAACAATCAACATTAAAGTTGAAACTAATGAGATTTGTTTGAGAACATAATATATTCATTTACATTAACTCTAAAATGAATTTAAATTGCATAATGGTTTTAGTATTAAACGGAACAGCAATTTGTTTTCCATAGTTCATTATGTATATATAACAGAACAAAGCTGTTTTATTTTTCTGAACAGTGTTTAGTTAAAAAGAGTTATATACTATCTAGAGAAGACATTATTATGAGACATTACAAGCAATTCCTTTGTAATGGTTCCTTTACAAAGTATGAATTAAATTTAAGGAATCGCTAATATTTTACTTAAAAATGTCCTCTGGCAATCATTTACTGCAGCTTTCTTACTAAAACTCATTAAAGTATCTTCATTAAATTGTCGATAAATCACTCTTAATGCAAGAGTTTGCTCCAAATTTTGATGAGATCTTAAAATTCATTAGGAAGATTCTCGAATGAGTCTAATGATCTTACAATAAGCTGTTGATTAAAAGATAAGATAAAAAGTAGAATATTTGGAAAATTCCACGCCAGTAACAGACCAGAGATGTTTGTTAAAATTTTAATAAAAAAAGTTTAACTATATAAATGAAATCTTTTACATTACATGATTATTAATTTTACAGAATTACAAAACATGATTTTAATCTTTATTTATTAGATAGCTGCATTATATTCCATTTTAGTAAACATTATTTAAAATACAACAAGTAAATTAGTTATTCACTAAAATTGTCATCTCATGTTAAATATCAATATAAAATTAGTTCCATCCATTAGTTATTTTTGTCTACAACATTATTAAATTGATTTTGTTGTGCTTATGTATGTCATGAGGCATGACGATGAATGGTAGATGAGGAAATGTTTTTAGCGGTACCTGTCACATTTGCGTGTCGTACAGGAGGAAATCGGAAATAACCTATTATACTGTCTTACTACCGATGCGTTACTTAGATGATTTATATATATATTGTATCACCTTTGCCAATGGAATTTTCATTTTATAAGCAATGGCTGGAGAAGACGCCTTCAAATGGCACGCTAGATTAGCCTTATCCTCAGCCATGTATCAGGCTGGTAGTTATTTTGTCATTTTATTTAAATGCAGTACAACTCAGAAGATAACATTGTTTAAAATAAGTATATAACAGTTACAGCTTAAAACGCTCAACGTAGATTGAACTTTATCTCCCAAAAAAAGAAATGTAGAAGAGAATGTAAGACATGTAGAGAATGTAAGAGAAATGTAAATAATATAAAATGTGAAATATGTAAAACATGAGAAATGCAATGTATGTAATATGTAAAAATATGAGAATTATAAATGCAACAAAAATAGGCTTTTAGCAGAAACAGAGAAAAAGCAACATAGTATACAAATTTAGTCATAAATTTCCAACGTTTTCAAATAATTTCTATGCTATCAATTTTGAATTATGTTCATCAAATATTTGTTTTTATATAGATATGTAGTTTATATGTAGTAGATAGCATAATATTATAGATATATTATATACGGTATTTTTAAATTCAATCAGACAAAGATTATATGGAAAAATGCTTAAAGGATTGTACAATTATAATAGAAAACCTTTTGAAAAAAAGACAGAAACAAACTATTTTGAAAAATTAACACAGCTATAAAAATTTTAATATAATACATATTTATATGCTGTATTTATTTTCTTTCTTTTTTGTTTCTTACTGTATTTATTTTAGATCTAGTATTTAATAATATATTTTAATTGCGTTGCAATAATTCAATATAATATATATAAATTTCAACTCTTATATATGCATTACAGTATCCTGGTACATGCACTATACCGAGGTTGTAATGTATTAATTTAATACTTGACAGAAATTGAAATGTCTTCAGAAAGTAAGAAAATGCAATCACATCACTTAATCAAAACCAATAGAACACGATTTTAATTAATAATCATCAATTTTAGATATTCGACAATTATTAAATAAATATTCAAATGTGTATTAAAATTTTTAAATTAAATTTTTATTTATATTAATTTTTTTATCCTCCTTTTAAATGCTACATAGTATCAAGATTGCATTTTTGTCAGCTTGTATCTTCTGTTGTTTTAGAAAGAAATTTAATTGTTTTATGTAAAATATTTGAAACCTTTCAGCACACCACACGATATTAAAAGAATCAAAATAACAGAAATATAATATTATAACTTACTCATAAAAATGGCTTGTATTATAAATAATTTTACCTAATATTACAGAGTGCCACCCTCCATTAAATTAAAACCTAATAGTTTAAAAGTAGGCGTAAGAGCGTTTGGCTCATTTAAGTCGTGCGTGCGGTCAAAACCAGAAAATGCTTACGTAGTAAATCCAACGATAGCAAAGCATACTGCCAAACAGTACATTGGTGTACCACTGGTTCAGCTGAAGAAGACGTTATGGATGGATTCGAATTCATGATTCCAAACAGTGACTTAAATGCTATCAATGATATCTTGATTAAGTGTTATTGGTTTAAAATACGAAGAAAATCTGAGAGATTCTACATTTAACTAAATTTAAACTAAAATTTGAAAACATTACAATTAGTCAACTAATTATTTTTATTGAAAACGATATTTCGGAACATATTTATTGTTGAGGATGCTCAATTTTTTTAAGTATTTAATTTTCATTTTTCTTTTTAACAAAAAAGACAATGCTATGCAAAGTACAGAGTAGTGGAGAGATAAGGGAAAAGTGGCAATAAATTGAATTATATCGGATTTCATTTCAACAATTGCTACCTAATCAAGAACCAGAATAAATCTGTTAAAATTTCAGTATTTCTAACAAAATAATATTGACTCAAAAGGAAAAAAAAAATCTTTTTTACGTATTTTTAACATTAAACTGTCCCAATAAACAAACAAATTTTGTAGGGTATTCACTTGCAATATGTAACAAGATATATTTTACGTCAAAGAATGTCTACTTTGGAATATCATTTGTGAACAAATCAGAAACATACATTAAAAAGAAATACATCACAAATTTAGATTGATTTCTTGATGCTTTCTACTGCTATCAAAATACATTTCGCGACTTATAAATATTGAATATTACACTATTTACTCTAACATTGGTATGTCCTTATTTGTCATATAAATAACATATTACCACTACAGCATATGAAAATCACGAACGTAACATTCATATGCAAATCACGAAAGTTTAGCAATCAAAAAGTAACAACAAAAATTTCCTATTGATGCTTAAAATTCAAGCAAGCACCTCTCATTTAACAAGAATTTCTTCAATGGGCGTAAATGGAAGTTCCATTTTCTTTTTCTTTTTGTCAAAAATCTTTCAAAAGCGAGTGTCAAATATTTAAAATCCAGCTATATTTCCAAATCAGCAAAAAAAAAAAAAAAAAAAAAAAAAAGACTTCTTGTTTAAACAACGGCTTGAGTTTATCGATACTCATCCAGCCCTGGAAAAATTTAAGATGAGGTTGGTTTAAATAAAAACAGAATAAAAAATATTGTTTCGCTGTGCAAAAAAAAAAGAATAAAACAAGAAACACATTTTTTATTGGATAACAGATGTTAGCAAAGAAAAAAATATCGATTAATCGGGCGTCAGACTCGCCAAAACGATTTTTATGCACAGCCAAAAGTATCGTACCACATTTGGGGTTAAATTCCATTGACTCATCAGTCTTCTTTTCAGCACGTAGCTTAGGCATGACGCTTGAATTAGGAAGAGAAATAATAAATTTACCGATGTCTTCCACAACTTTTTGATGGAACGTTCTTGAAGTTACTTAAGGCCTCATAGTTAATGACCTGTGACTCACCAATCAAGGTTTTACCTCCTTTAGTATGAATGATGACACTGAAAATAACCTTCGCTAGCAATTTATTCTTTTGCAATACTAATAGACATTTTTTTTTCTCTGACATAGTTCCACACATAAAAAGAAATTGATTTAAATCCGTGAAAAATAGTTACTTTTTCAGACAGGGGAAAAAAAAAAAAAAGATTGTTGAAGAAAAAATGTAAAATAATTTTCAAGTAAGATGTATTTATTTTCATGTAATAAAATGAGTGATCGAATCTATTGGTGTTTTAAAAGTTACATTCTTATGAGATGTTAAAGTTTTTGTAACCTTAAATTTCCCTTAGTAACATAAATTTGAAATACACTGGATTTGTTTTAATAATAACTTATGATTGATATTGATTTCATGGAGTAGGTAAATATTCCTGCATATCACTTTTCTGCTTTCTGTATATTGGAGGACAAAAAAGTACATTAATATTTTTACTGGTTTAAGGCATTTAAGTTTTGTCTTTCATACCTGTTTTGCCAACCTCTAATTTTTTTTTTCTTCGAATATGTTGGATGTTTCGTAAAAATGTAAACCATGTTAGCATGGTTACATTTTTGAAACACCCTTTATTAGAAACAACATTTTTACTTTTTTTAACTTTAAACTCCCAGAATAAGTAAATAGTCTTTAAAAAAATTTCTTCACGTACGTAACAAGATAAAACTTCAATATATAACAAGATAGATTTTAATCAAGAATGTCTACTATGGAATATCATTTGTGAACAATTCAGAAACATACATTAAATAAATACATAACAAATTTAGATTGATTTCTTGATGATTTCTACTACTTTCAAAAAATATATTTCGTGACTTATAAATATTGAATATTACACCATTTACACTATATCATTATTTGTCATATAAATAAAATATTACCATTACAGCATATGAAAATTACGAACGTAACATTCATATGTAAATCACAAATTTTGCCAATCATAAAGCAACACAAAAAGTTTCCTATCGATGCGTAAAATTCAAAGAAAACACCTCTTTTAACAAGAATTCCTTCAATAATCGTAAATGGAAACCGCCTTTTTTCTTTTTTCTTTTTGCCAAAAATCTTTCAAAAGCGAGTGTCAAATATTTAAAATCCAGCTATATTTCCAAATCAGAAAAAAAAAAAGACTTATTGTTTAAACAACGGCTTGAGTTTATCGATACTTATCCAGGCCTAGAAGAATTTAAGATGAGTTTGGTTTAAATAAAAACAGAACAAAAAAAATAATGTTTCTTTGGGCAAAAAAAGAATAATAAAACAAGAAACACATTTTTATTGGGTACCAGATGTTAAGCAAAGAAAAAAAAAAATATCGATTAATCGGGCGTCAGACTCGCCAAAACGATTTTTATGCACAGCCAAAAGTATCGTACCACATTTGGGGTTAAATTCCATTGACTCATCAGTCTTCTTTTCAGCACGTAGCTTAGGCTTGACGCTTGAATTAGGAAGAGAAATAATAAATTTACCGATGTCTTCCACAACTTTTTTGATGGAAAGCTCTTGAAGTTACTTAAGGCCTCATAGTTAATGACCTGTGACTTGCAATCAAGGTTTACCTCCCTTAGTATGAATGATGACACTGAAAATAACCTTCGCTAGCAATTTATTCTCTTGCAATACCAATAGACATTTTTTTCTCTGACATAGTTTCACATAAAAAAAGAAATTGATTTAAATCCGTGAAAAATAGTTACTTTTTTCAGACAGAAGAAAAAAAGATTGTTGAAGAAAATGTAAAATAATTTTCAAGTAAGATGTATTGATTCTCATATAATAAAATGAATTATCATACCTATTAGTGCTTTAAAAGTTACATTCTTAAAAGATGTTTCAGTTTTTTTTTATAAATAAGTGTTTTTTAGCATTAAATTTACCTTTTGCTAACACAAATTTGAAATACAATGGGGATTTTAATAATAAATTTTGATTGATAATGATTTCATGGAATACATAAATATTCCTTTATGGCATTTTTTTCTGCTTTCTGTTTATTGGAGGTCAAAAGTATATAATTTTTACTGTTGTAAAACATTAAATTTTTTCCGACCTGTTTTGTCAACGTCTACAACTTTTTTTCAATTATGTTGCTAACATAGTTACATTTCTATGAAACATCTTTTTATTACAAAAGACCTTTCTTTACTTTTTAACTTTAAACTCCCACAATAAATAAATATATTTAAAAAAATCACGTACAATATGTAACAAGATACCTTTTAAGCCAAAGAACGTGTACTTTCGATCATCATTTGTGGACAACACATAAAACATACAATAAAGAAATACATTACAAATTTAGATTGATTTCTTCATGCCTTCTACTGCTTTCAAAAATATATATTGTGACTTATAAATATTAAATATTACACAATATCATTATTTGTCATATAAATAACATATTACCACTACAGCATATGAAAATCGCTAACTTAACATTCACATGTAAAACACGAAGTTTGGCAATCAAAACTACAAAAATAAATCTTCTATTGAAGCTTAAAATTCAGGCAAGCACCTCTTTTTAACAAGAATTTCTTCAATAGGCGTAAATGGGAAGTTCCATTTCTTTTTTTTGTCAAAAATCTTTCAAAAGCGAGTGTCAAATATTTAAAATCCAGCTACATTTCCAAATCAGCAAAAAAAAAAATGACTTCTTGTTTAAAAACCGGCTTGAGTTTATCGATACTCATCCAGCCCTGGAAAAATTTAAGATGAGGTTGGTTTAAATAAAAACAGAATAAAAAATACGGTCTCGCTGTGCAAAAAAAAAAAAAAAAAGAATAAAAGAAGAAACACATTTTTATTGGGTACGAGATGTTAAGCAAAGAAAAAAATATCCGATTAATCGGGCGTCAGACTCGCCAAACGATTTTTATGCACAGCCAAAAGTATCGTACCACTTTTTGGGGTTAAATTCCATTGATTCATCAGTCTTCTTTTCAGCACGTTGCTTAGGCATGACGCTTGAATTAGGAAGAGAAATAATAAATTTACCGATGTCTTCCACAACTTTTTGATGGAACGTGCCTGAAGTTACTTAAGGCCTCATAGTTAATGACCTGTGACTTGCAATCAAGGTTTTACCTCCCTTAGCATGAATGATGACATTGAAAATAACCTTCGCCAGCAATTTATTCTCTTGCAATACTAATAGACATTTTTTTCTCTGACATAGTTTCACACCTAAAAAGAGAAATTGATTTGAATCCGTGAAAAAAATAGTTACTTTTTTGAGACAGAAGAAAAAAAAAAAGATTCTTGAAGAAAATGCAAAATAATTTCAAGTAAGTTGTATTGATTCTCATATAATAAAATGAATGATCGAATCTATTAGTGTTTTAAAAGTTACATTCATGAAAGATATGTCGTTTCTTATAAATAATTGTTTTTTAACATTAAATTTACTTTAATTTAAAACATAAATTTGAAATGCCCTGGATTGGTTTTTTAAAAATAAATTATGATTGATAATGATTTCATGGAGCAGATAAATATTCCTGCATAGCACTTTTTTTCTGCTTTCGGTTTATTGTAGGTAAAAAGTACATTAATTTGTTTTTACTGTTCTGAAGCATTTAATTTTTTTTTTCTCTCGTTCATACCTGTTTCGACAGCGTATACAATTGTTTTCAAATATGTTCCTAACATGGTTACATTTTTCGAAACATTTTTTAATACAAAAATCTATTTTACTTTTTTATTTAACTTTAAACTCCCACGATAAATATATTGTTTATAAAAACATTTCTTCACGTACAATATGTAAGATACATTTTATGTAAAATAACCTCTAATTTGGAATATTATTTGTGTACAGCTCAGAAACGTACATTAAAGAAATACATCACAAATTAAGATTGATTTCTTGATGTTTTCTACTACTTTAATAATATATTTCGTGACTTATAAATATTGAATATTACTCTATATAATTATTTGTCATATGAAAATCACGAACGCAACATTCATATGTAAATCGCGAAATTTACCAACACAAAAGTAACAAAAAAAAACTTCTATTGATGCTTAAAATTCAAGCAAGAACCTCTTTTTATCAAGAATTCCTTCAATAGGCGTTAATCGAAAGTTCCATTTCTTTTTCTTTTGTCAAAAATCTTTCAAAAGCGAGTGTCAAATATTTAAAATCCAGCTACACATTTCCAAATCAGAAAAAAAAAAGACTTCGTGTTTAAACAACGGCTTGAGTTTATCGATACTCATCCAGCCCTGGAAAAATTTAAAATTAAATTAAAACAGAATAAAAAAAATTAAATTAATAAAAACAGAAATTTAATAAAAAGAATAAAAAAAATAAATAAAAACAGAAACAGGTTTAAAAAAACAGGTTTAAATAAAAAAAACAGAATAAAAAATACTGTTTCGCTGTGCAAAAAAAAAGAATAAAACAAGAAACACATTTTTATTGGGCACCATATGTTAAGCAAAGAAAAAAATATCGATTAATCGGGCGTCAGACTCGCCAAAACGATTTTTATGCACAACCTAAAGTATCGTACCACATTTGGGGTAAATTACATTGATTCATCAGTCTTCTTTTCAGCACGTAGCTTAGGCATGACGCTTGAATTAGGAAGAGAAATAATAAATTTACCGATGTCTTCCACAACTTTTTGATGGAACGCTCTTGAAGTTACTTAAGGCCTCATAGTTAATGACCTGTGACTTGCAATCAAGTTTTTACCCGGTAGTATGAATGATGACACTAAAAATAACCTTCGCCAGCAATTTATTCTCTTGCAATACTAATAGACTTTTTTTTGACATAGTTTCACACATAAAAAAAGAAATTGATTTAAATCCGTGAAAAATAGTTACTTTTTTCAGACAGAAGGAAAAACAAGATTCTTGAAGAAAATGTAAAATAATTTTCAAGTAAGATGTAATGATTCTCATATAATAAAATGAATGATCGAATCTATTAGTGCTTTAAAAGTTACATTCTTAAAAGTGTTTCAGTTCTTTATAAATAAGTATTTTTTAACATTAAATTTACCTTGGTAACATAACTTGAAATACAATGGAATGTTTTGATAATAAAATTATGATTGATAATGATTTCTATTGAGTAGAAAAAATATTCCTGCATAGCTTTATTTCTGCTTTCTGTTTAATGGACGAATAAAAGTAAATTAATTTTTTGTACTATATGAAACCATTTAAAGTTTTACTTTTCTACCTGTTTTGTCAATGTCTACATTTTTTTTTCAATTGTGTTACAACATGGTTACCTTTGTATTGAATACAGGTTGAGAGAAGTTTTTGTCAAAGTCAGCCTTTTTTCAAATGTGTTGCTAACATGGTTACCTTTGTAGGGATACAGGCTGAGGATAGTTTTGTCAATGTCTACATTTTTTTTCAAATATGTTGTAACATGGTGACCTTTTTGTGGACATCAGTTGAGGGTAGGAATTTTTTTCTTCCTCCATATTTCTGTAGTCAGGTGTGTTTAAATATTTGTTTCTATCTCACTTCAGGTAGCTATTTTTCTGAACTTATTATTCTAAAACTAAAAAGAAAAGATTATGTCAATACGGAAATTACTTATTTAAAATTCCATGTTACTCATGTGTTAATAAATAAATATTCCCCTCACTAGGTGTCAAATAAAAGTAGAAATAAATTATCAGTTTGATATTTATTCTTTCCAGACCTCTTCTTTCAGATTATTTCTCTCTAAACCTCTTTCTCTTTCTTGGCAGATTCTTTTTTTTCCAAACCTCTTTCTTTCCCAGATCTTATCTTCCTTCTCCAGAACTCTTCATTCCCAGATTTTTCTAAACCTCTTTTTTCCTAGATTCTTTCTCTCCAGATCTCTTTCCTTCGCAGATTCGTTCTCTCCAGACTTTTCTCTTCCCAGATTCTTTTTTCTCCAGAACTCTTTCTTTCCCATATTCTTTCTCTCCAGACCTATCTTTTCAACGGTTTTTTTTTGTCTCTAAACCTCTTTTTTTTTCCCGGATTCTCTTTCCCCAGACCACACATTTTACAAGCATTGAAGAGTACCCTTTTTCAGTAAGACCAGAAAGCAGAAAAATTTATAATCTTAGAAAGTTCTCTTGTCAGCAGATCACCATGATGTTTAAGTAGATTTCACGAAAAGGCAGCTGTATGGTTAACAATTTCTAATGTAAATAACTAAATTTATTTTCTCATAAATTAATCAAAATTCATTGTAATTAATTTATGTTTCAGTTTAAAAGTAATACTAAATAATTATACATATGTGCAGTTTTATTTAAATAATTACCGTATATTATTTTAAATAAAATAATTTGAATTTATATTATTATTTAATTTAGGGAAGTTTTGATTCCTTAAATCCAAAATTGCTGACGACTCTCACTTTCGTTGACATGGGGAAAATTGTGAATTTTGCATTAAATCAAACATGTAATATAAAACATGTAAATGTTATATTATTTTGAAAATTTTATAAAGAATTTAATACGTGGCATGCATTCATTTAATAAATATTTTAGTGTTTGATTCGATATTTGAAATAAACATTTTCAAAGTTAGTTAAGTGGATTTTAAATTTTATTTTTTGAAAAAAATTTATTCTTAAAAGATTGTATTTAGAAATATTTGTTGTAAATTCAAGTATGTTTCCGCTACAAATACA
>BPLR01014745.1:0-85305 GCA_021605095.1 Caerostris extrusa | reverse complement strand
ATTTCAGCCAAACATCTTAGATGTAAAACCGTTTTTCAATAGAAAATAAAATAAAATGTATCTACAATTCTAATCAAATAGTGTCCTCTCCAAAATGTTTATTAAAGCTCAACTATTATAACTGCATTTTAAGACAGAAATAAAGAATTTAAAGTTCAACATACACAGTCCAGTCATTAATAATGGGACCACTACAAAAGTTGTAACAGAAGAGTGCATATTCCTGCTTATTATGCGGTCCCATTAACGTGACTGGACTGTACTGAACGGGAAGAATAAAGGAAGTTGATATAAGCCTTAACTAACTGCCAATGAAATCCTTGTTGCATCGAGGTTGAGCACCCAGTGGAGGCTGTGGAGACACCCGAGTGAGATCTGCAATCCCAATTTGGAGTCATTGCTCAGCCGCAGGTGCAATAGAACTCCCCAGCCATGGGTGATCTGCCATCCAACCAGCAACCATGCAAAGTGCATTTATCTAATGAGGAAATGTGCAACTCAATAATGTTTCTGTTTACGCTTCCAGCCCATTGGTGCCTTCTTCACAATTTTTTCTGACGAGCGTTACAGCCAGCAGGTGCTTCCAACAGGCTACTATGCTTTTTCGATGTTAGACAAAGTCCACCAAAGGTGAAATTTTCAAAACCACAGGTCGTAACTGTTATTAACTGTTGCTTATAATATGATTTTTGAGCATTCTCATTCGTATACAAATCGCTCTCATCTGTCTTCTCGGCGAATATAACCGTAGTGGTGTAAGTTCACCATAATGGTCGAGAAAATTTTATAATCATTCTATGCAATGAGAACAAAGGATGAGCAAAATATCATTTTTTTAGTAAAGCTCAAATATTTTGTTAAAACAAAGTGCCAAATACTTGATAAAGTTTCTTTTTATGTCATAAGAAAATGCCAGCCAAGTATATTGCCCAGTTGGTGCGTATAGCTTGGAAAGATGAAGCTGAAGGGCCCACCTCTGCAACTCATTTATCCCAGGAGTAGTTTTGTCGATCCCGAACCTCGCTGTAAACATCCATGCAGTAAGTACGGGGCTCGAACCCTGTGGCAATGCGCTGAGTCCACAGCTAACACTCATGCTCATAAACATCATACTGCTTAGATAGGCTGTGGGTCTCCTCTCCACACTCACAAAATGAATAAAACCTGAATACGTATCAGGTCTGGGGCAGTCTCCAACAAATAGGAAGTGACATTTCCCCTAGAATGACTGCAATAAAAGAGAGATACAGGGAGTTGGTGTCAATAGATCGAAGTCCAAAGCTGCACATCTGCACAATAATATATGATCAGCGAGCAACCATGCAGTCCTTAAGTCCCACAAATGCAAGAAAGATCTCCCTTCGCCGCCAAATCAATCGCAGCGGAACTTCGACAGCGTCAGAAATGTGGTTTTTATTAAGACACCGAGGCCGCAAACAAAGAAGCAACGTTTCGCACACGCTCATTGTTATGATAAAAAATGATAAAAGAAAGGTCAAAATATTTAATCATACTTTAACCTTCGTTTAAATTGCAGCTATAATAAGGCTTTACATTTTCTTTATATTGTCTGGATTAACTGATAAAATTAAAATCAGAATTATTCTAGTGTCCTAAATCGCGCTATATGAAAACCATATCACATCAATGCAGTCTGATGCAATGACCGGCAGGTGCCTGGCTGACTCCTCGTGGTGCCATGGACTGCTTCAGTGTCCACTTTAAACCGTGTGTCCCGGTGTCCGTCAGCAACGTCACGGAGCCTGTCAGACGCTCTGGCCTATTGCGCCTATCACAACAGAGTGCCGCTCATCCATGATTGAATTATCCCGCATGAAGGACACTGGGCACACACAGATAACGCAAAGATAAATAAAGTCAAAATAGTTCGAGCCATGTTAGAAGACCGTCAATAGAAGGGTTGTGGAATCCAGGTGCGCCTAATATGGCAGGGCCTGCCACCATGTCCATCTTCAGCAGCGTGGCGCTGCTCAGGGCGTGCTAAATGAATAACAGAGGTGCTTAGGGCACACAGTCTGTGTAGTGCCACTGAGTAAGCTCCAGAGAGAAGATTACAGTGAAGCCGTCGAAAATACCAGTAATAAAACAAAATGAGCAACGTCAAAATTGGTGCTAACATGCCAAACATGTTAAATGTGCCTTACAAATAAGTCTTAAATAATGATAACGCTACATATCGGTGTTCAGTAAGCTCCTAGAAAAATTTAAATTATGGTCTTCTTCTCTTCCTTGAGTCTATACATCATGCCAAAGTTTGCCCTATAATATTCGTACTTTCGCACATCTTTTAAAGCAACATATTTTTAAAAATTAAACTAACAGAACAAATTCCAAATATAAATGGTTTTTTGTTTTCCGAAATTTTACCCTTGTACTCCGAAGTTCGAAACATTTTCTTCTGTTGAATTAATTATGCCAGCGTTCGCGAGCTCGTTCCGGTGGTACTCATTTTTTCTTGAAGAGAGTGGTGCCTGTAAACCTGCCCATTGATAAAGCTATAAAATGGAACGCAAGGAGAAAGTGTATTACTTTAGGCTTTGTCTTCTGCAAACATTTGACACGACATAAGTTTTTCCCAGATTGCCAAAGATTGAAAACATAGGACATAAACTTACAAACAAAACAAAGAAACTTCCCCTAACAAAAACTAAAATTAAAGAAGATTCTCTCTTTCCTTTGGCATCTCCCATTTTATTATTTTTTCACTAGTTACTTTCATTTCTCAAAGTTTGATAAAAAATAAATCTAAGATGTTGACAGCTTCAGTTTTTAAGCATCATTTTTTTAATTATGTTATACTTGAAATAAAGCGCTTCACTTGCAGTGCATTAAAGCTATACAAATCAAAACCAAGATTAATAGACAATAATAATGTTATTTCAAAGATAAAACAAGCACATAAGGAATATTCCTATTTTATCCTTATATTGCAAAGTGGCTTATGTAATTTTCATCTCATTTATTTCGGCGCCATCTACAGAGATACATGCCCTACCTAAAAGAACTAAAAATTAATTATTTAAATAATTAATGAATTAATATTTGAAAAATGTATTATCATCTAAAGTCGTCCACTCATGTTAAAAAAGTTTGCTTGAACTTGAGTGGATGTGCATGTTATTTTATTGAAAATTTCCAAGAACAAAGATATGTATAGGAATAAATGTAATATTTTTCTAATTGGTGAACCTGCCCATTGATAGTTATAAAAATAGAACTTCTAAAAGTGGAGCCAATTTTCGCTTGTTTCCTGCAAACATTTGACAGATGCACACAGCCCCCCAGATTGCCAGTCTTGCGATTTTTAGGACATAAACTTATGTCAAACAAAGAAATCCTCCTCCCAGTAAATTCAAAACTGTGTTTTAAACGAAGATTTTTTCCTTGTTATCACCATTTTATGTTTTCTTGCTCAAGAGCTTCCTGAGTTTGATAAAAGATGGGTCAAACGCTTACAGGCATAATTTTTTTTCTTATGCCGTTGCTGTTGGTCATAGCACAGTTCATCTTTGTCATAAGCAAGCATGTACCGCTGTATTGAGTTGGCCTACCTGCGGAACGAGTTGACATGACGGTGCACCCACGCCAGCCAGCGTTTCAACGATCCTACAAAGACCCGCGCCGTTTAAAAGTGGATACATCACTGGGGAAACATCTGAAACCCTATTTTGAAGCAGAGTAGTTACTCCGCCCAGCTAAGGCTACGGCCAAGCAGGAGATCGGGGAGGCCCACGACCAGCTCTCAAACATCATACAGATGGCATGCGAACAGAAAGGGAGCACTGAGCTGCCAGCCACACTGTGAGCCGTTGTGGCATGTGCCACAGACATTGTACTGGGCAGGACCGCGCAATGGCATAAAGAAATAATGAATGGGTGTCGATTTGAATGAAACAAACCCGTGAAATAAGCACCAATGTGCTAAAAACGCTTTGATGTGTTAGATCCGATACATGTCCATACCCAGATAATGAAGTTCAGGCAAAAGACAGGAGAAGCAAAGGCCCGACTCCATTTGTAGTCTATCGAGCTTAAACAAATAAAGATAAAAAGAATCCATCAGCAGGTATGAATATAGCAACTACGGAGCAGGCTTCCATTAACGTTTAGCATGCTGAGTATCAAATCATCAATCTGACCCACATTACACCACCTGAGGCTGGAAGGGGCTGCTCAGAAAATGGCCAAAGATGTCTCACACACTCTATTGGAAATTAGCCCGGTGAAGCTGGCCAGCATACGCGTGATAGCCCTTCCAATGGAAGTTCAATGTGGAGCTGTCGCGCCCATGGGCCACCAGAAATTCAGTACTTCATGGTGCCTCAGTAACGTGGAGAGCTGCTGCCCAGAATGACATCTCGACACAGAGCCGTGGCCCGTCAGCTGGCACTCTGAATTTTCTCAGCTTAGTTATATTTCCTGCACACGGGTCGGTAGCCAACAGGCTGCTTGGTGGTAATGGCGCCTGGCGCTTCATAGCAAACGTTCCGGCGAGAACACCGTGGCTAATTTGATCGTCCGGAAAACATCACACGTTAATCACGTGGCGGTGTCCAATGCATGCTCTACTCACTGTCGCCCAGATGCCTGGAGTAGAGAGCACATGCATTGTGGACACCGCTACAGTGGTCTTGTGTGATGTTTTCTTTGACGAGTCCAGGTTTAGTTTGCAGTCTGATTTCGCCGGACTTTCATATGGAGAGCGCCAGGTGCCCATTACCACCAAGAGAACACCATTGAACGACACCGTTACGGCAGGATGGCCTGTTTGGGGAGGAATTATTCTTGGCTCCAGAACTGGCCTGCATGTTCAGAGTGTAACGATGACAGGCCACATCTATCGGGATGCCATTCTTGAGCAAATATGTACGTTTGTTTGGGGCGCCATGGGTGCTGAATTTCGTTTATGGATGACAACGCCCGTCCTCACCGTGCAAACATTGTAGACGAATGCCTTCAATTGGAGGATATCACCCGTATGGATTGGCCAGCATACTCACCGGACTTGAATCCAATAGAGCATGTGTGGATATGCTTGGCCGACGAATTGCAGCCCGTCAACCCTCCCACCTGTCAACCGGAACTTCGAGGGCATTGCTTGATGAGTGGTGTAATATTCCCCAAGATCAGATTGATAATTTGATACCAGCATGCCTAGGCGTTGTAAGGCCTGTATTGCATCGTCCGGGAGACATACCCATATTAACCATCATACTAACCATGTTATACTGTTTTTTGTAAATAGGTTTTTTGAAATTTGCTCCAGGGAGTAAAAATCGTAATTTTTATTAATTATGTCAAACATATAGCATCTTTTTTGCTCTTTACCTTTTGTTTAATAAATAGACTTTACAAATAAGCTCAAATTTGTTTTGCTTCTGTCTGTTTCTTTGCCTGAACTTCATTATCCTTAATTTACGGACATGAGTGTATTTATCAGATCTAACGCAAGACCTCAGTACTAAAAGCTGCTTTTAGCTTTTTTTTATTTATTAATTACTTATTTCCGCAGGTTTGTTCGCATTCGAATCCGCAGACATTGCATTCATTTGTTTCTGAAAACAGAAGGAACAGCATGTCAGAGCATAGAACTCACACATTTGCAGCAGTTACCACTAAAAAGTATACCCAGAGTACAATGTCCTCTCTATATTTTCCTAGCTGGTCGTGGCACACATGCCACAACTGAAACTTAGGCGGCCTGAGGGCTGAGTGGCATGGCGCTCTGGCGGTCCCATATTTATTCGGTTCGCATCTAGGTAGTGCCGTGGATGTTTGTAGCGGTTTGGAAAATTTAGTCCGTAGGTCCCAGTCTCATATGGCCGTAGAGAGCCATAGAGCAAAATCAGACTTCTTCTCACCCATTTCATTCACTTCAAACTATAAAGGGACAAGTCAAATCTAGACACAGTGATGTGGTGTGGTGTAATAGTAGTAGTAATAATCCACTTTTAAACGTAGGTCACCTTCTAATAGGATCGTTAGAGCCTTGTGAGGTTGTGAGGTTACTCACGTCCGTAGTATATCTTCAAACTACTCCGTTCCACCTGGGTAGTGCTCAATGAGTAACAGCGGTGCAGCTCTTGCTTATGGCATAAAGATGAACTGTCTTTGTATTGCCAACTAGCAGCATAAGAAAAAAATTATACTTATAATAAGAAGCGTTTGTCCACATCCTAGACAACTTTATCAAACTTGGAAATAAGTAACTAGTAAGAAAATAATAAAATGGGTGATGCCAAAAAGAAAAAAGGAAAAGAAAATCTTCTTTAAAATTTTAGTTTTTGGATTGCAAAGGAAGGGAGGAGGATTTTTGTTTTGACATGTTTATGTCCCCATGGCGTCGCAAAAAGTTTGGCAATCCTCTGGGAGAAACTTATGTCATCTGTAAAATGTTTACAGGAACAAAGCATGAAATTGGCTCCCTATTCCAAACACTTTCTCACTCACTTTTAGAAGTTCTATTTTTATAACTTATCAATGGGCAAGGTTTGTGTCCTCGCCAATTAGAAAATGTTACATTTATTGCATTCCGTCTATTAGCTCAAACTCTCCCTATATATATCTTGTTCAAATTTTCAATAAAATATTTTTTATGCATCCACTCAAGTTCAAATAAATTTTTTTAACTTGTAGTGGACGACACTGGATGTTAATACAGTTTTTCAAATATTAATTCATTAATTAAATCAAATTTAAATAATTACTTTAGTTCTTTTAGATTTAAGTTGCATGTATCTACCAATAGATGGCGCCAGGTAAGCTTAAAAAAAATGAATGAAAATTATTTATAAAGTACTTTTTATAAATATAGGATAAAAATAGAATTGACTTACATTTTTTTTTTCCTTTATATTGCTTGTTTTATATTTGAAATAACAGTATTATTCTCATTAATCTTAGTTTGATTTGTATAGCTTTTTACAATGCACTACTAAGTATTAATTAAAACGCTTTATTTTCAAAGTATAACATCTAATTAAAAAAAAAAAATGATGCTTAAAACAAGAAAGTGTTTGTCAACATCTTAGACAACTTTTATCAAACTTTGAAATAAGTAACTAGTAGAAAAAAATAAAATGGGAGATGCCAAAAGGAAAAGAAAATCTTCTTTTTACAATTTTAGTTTTTGGTTAGGAAAAGGAGGGGGATTTTTGTTTTGACATAAGTTTATGTCCCTATGGCGTCGAAAATAGTTTGGCAATCCTCTGGGAAAAACTTATGTCATCTGTAAAATGTTTACAGGAACAAAGCATAAAATTGGCTCCCTATTCCCAACACTTTCTCACTCACTTTTTAGAAGTTCCATTTTTTATAACTTATCAATGGGCAAGGTTTGTGTCCTCGCCAATTTTATCCTTTCAAAGGAAGAAAAAAAAAAAAAATGTGATATATTCTTTTCAAACGAACTCACTGAATTGTAACAATACCTTCAATTCAACAGAGAAAATGTTTCCGGGCAGATTTTTAAAGTTAAAGAATTCGAATGAAAATACATTATTTATCATTAAATTTTGATTCTGTTAGTTTAATTTTTAAAAATATGTTGCTTTAAAAAAGATGTGCGAATTCAATTGTTTGTACAGATAATATAGAATAAACTTTAACATGATGTATAGACTTCAAAGAATGAAAGAAAGACTTTTCCATCGTATATATGAATTATTTATCGTCAACGACTTATTAATTTAGAATTTTCTAGAGCCTTATAGTTTTATGATATGTAAAAAAAAAAAAAAAAAATACGTTGGAAAAAGATATCCATTATTTTTAAGACTTTATTTAACATGTTATTACTTAAAGATTTTATTTAACATGTTTAACATGTTAACACCAATTTTGATCAGATATGCACTGTTTTGTTCTACAATTTGTTACCATTTTAAAGGTAGCTTCATAATGTCTCTCTCATAGAAGTCTTGGGCTTTATAATGCAAATGGCACTACACAGACAATTAATCTTTATGCCCTAAGTAAAGCTACACCTCTGTTATTCATTTAGCACTAGCCACGGGGCAGCACGTGTAGCTGCTTGAAAGATATACTACGGACATGAATAACAGAGCCCCACAACGTTCTACGGTCATATTAGAGCGGTACTCTACTGTTTAAAGTGGATTCCCAACCACTACAATTATTTGGTCTTCTAACATATTAACCTCTTGTTCGTATTCTTCGAACTATTTTTTTTTTTGTCTTAAGTGCATTTTATTTATTTTTGTCTTTTGCTTTTCGCGTTGTGTTGTGTCTTAAACCTCAGTGTCCTTCATTGCGGATGGATCAATCATGGATGGAGGAACAGGGGGCAGCTTCTGTTGTGATAGAGCACCTGTAGGTAGACGTCTGACTAGGCTCCGTGACGTTCTTACAGTCATACGAGACCGGGACCTATGGTTTAAAGTGATCCCGAAACACTACAACAATCCATGGCACCGCGAGGATTCGAAACCGAAACCTGTGGTACCGAGCATCAGAGCGCTAGTCCCTCGGCCATCAGACCTACTTTATTGTAATGTAAATATAGTTTTTTTTCTCAAACAAATTTGACATTCAGTTTTTTAAGATAAAATTACAATTTTTAAAATATTTTTGTATCAGTTAATCCAGACGAAAGAATTAACTTTATAAGAAAATGTAAAGCCTTAATTACATGACTGCAGACAAAAACGAGGTTTAAAAGTATGATTAAATGATTTTATTCCCTTCTTTTATCATTTTTTTTATCATAATAATAGTGTCTGGAAACGTTTTTTCTGTTACAAAACCTTTGTTTGCGGCACTCATTCATTTCAGTGTCTTAAAATAAAAAACCACATTTCTGATAGCGCAGTTCATTAGGAAGTTCCGCTTCTGCATTGTTTAACAGCGGGGAGATAATAGCACATTTATTGGGACTTAAGAGTTTGTATAGTTGCTCGCTGACCTATATAAGTATTATTGCAGAATGTGCCTTTTGGATTCGATCCTATTGATTGCAATACAATGTGGTTTTCCTTGATTTTATCTCTCTCTCTCTTTTTATTCTGAATCATTTCCTAGAAATAGTCACTCTGTTAAAAGAGGACTTCCAATTTATTGGAAGACTTTATGCCCCAGATTATGGTATCGCATTGTTCGGAATTTTATTCATTTTTGTGGAGGATTTCGTAATGTCCATGATGTAGTTATAATGGAGGAATTTTTAATATCAATATTTAAACTTGGTATGATTATTTATGGTATGAATATTTAAACTTTGCTGTGGACTGATGGCAGAGAGGCTAACGCTCTGGCGCTCGGTGCCCTAGGGGTTCGAGCCCCGGCGGTACCATGGATGTTTGTAGGGTTCGGAATCGACTTAACCGTAGGTCCTGTTCTCATAGGATCATAGAGAGTTGCAGAGGTATTGTTACTCCGCGCCCGAAGTCTATCTTCTTCAAGCTATACGCACCAACTGCAATGCTACTTGAGTAACGTCGGTGCAGCCCTTTCTTATGACATAAAAGAAAAACTGTCTAAGTATTTGTAGCTGCCTTAAAAAAATATTTGAACTTTACTAAAAATGATATTTTAAGCTCACGTTTAATATGATCTCATTGCATAGAATGATTATAAAAAATTTTTCTCGATATATGAGTGAACTACCGCAGTTCACTATTCGCCGAAAGTGAATGAAAATTTTGATTTAATGTATTTTGAGGTAAGTGCTCAAAAAATCATATTATAAACAACAGTTAATATCTAACAGTTACGTTATAATGTCAGGATTTTGAAAATTTCACATAGCTAAACCTACTTTTTAATTGACTTTAATCTCTTTATCGAAAAAGCATAAGTAGTGTTGGAAGAGTACCTGCAACCCGAAAATTGGCGACGCTCGTCAAGAAAGAATTGTGAAGAAGGAAAAAGTGAAAAGAGCCAAAAGATAGAGTAGCAATAGAAAAAGCAAAACATTTTATTGAGTTGCACACATTTTCCTCGAGACCTCCGTCATGCACTATAACTGTTTGCATGGTGCTGATGGTGGATGGCACTGAATCACGTACCATGGCAAGAGAATTCTATTGTACCTGCCGTTTTGATGGCATATTTCAAATTAGATAAAGTTTACGATTAAATGCACGCACTTCAAGATTTCGGGTATCTCCACAGCCAGAGATCCACTGGAATTATACAACGTCCAGTCACATAAACTTAAGTTTCATTAACAGTTAATTAAGGCTTATATCAAGCTTCCTTTTCGATTCTTTCCGTTCGAATTTACACAGTCCAGTCACATTAATGGGACTATTTTCCGTCAAAAGCCAGAATATACACTCTTCTATATTCTGGCTTTAAGTGAGTGTGGTATGTGGTAAGTGGAATTCTTTATATACATTCCACTGCAATGTGCTGCACCTGCCTTTTGTGATTGGTTATTTCACGTCGACGTCGAAAGTAGGTGGTGGTTACATTAATGTGACTGGTTTGTGTATATCGGAGGACTTTGGCTGACACGGATCATGAAATGGCGGACGTTAATTCTGTCACCAAGCTGCTGTGTTAAGAAATGTTTGGCAGACAACTTTACAAACGAAGGAACGTTAGACGACATGGGACGAATTTTGAGTGACGATACAGCTTACTGAAACATACATTTTGTGTATAGAAATGTAGGGGTGGAAATGAATCGTCAGACACAAACACAAAAAATGAGACATGAAAAGAAAAACTGTTTTTTTTCACAACATTATTTCAAAGTGTTTCTTTTACAATAAAAATTTCAATATTGCTACCACCGACAGTAATACATGCTTGTAGGAACATGGAGACGTGATTGGCAAACATATATTAGGCATTTCGGCTCATGCTTGCAGCCGCTATGGGTAGTATAGCAACGAGCAAATTTTGCCAAATTGGGTCGACTGGTGTCTTGTAAATGAAAACCCTGAGGGTAAGGATAAACAGGGTAAAAATATCGAAGTTGCCAGTCAGAGGACTTGGTCATGCCAGATGAGGATTGCCGAACTGATCATGATGATTGCTTGTTGAAGATGATTGATTGATGATGATTGATTGATGATGTCCAATGATGCCAGTCACCTGACTGGCATCATTGCGGCATTGTGCTGTCTGTTACGAGAAATTCGTTTCAACGTGTGTCCATTCCTCAACGTATCATTTCAGAGAGTGCCGTCAGTTCATAAATACCTATAAAAAATAATATATATTTCCGTAAGATGTACCACCTCGTTAAAAGTTTCTCCCATAACCATTGAATCACCCTGTATACATCCTGTTTAAGTTAATTAAATGATTAATATTTTGATTTTTGACTGTATGCACAGAAACTAAATTATATTTCATTACACGCTTTACATGTGAACATTACATGAGGTGCCGTGGATGATTGTAGTGGTTCGAATCCACTTTAAACAATAGGTCCCGGTCTAATAGATTGTAGAGCATTGCGGAGGAATTGTTACTTGCATTCCGTAACCTATCTTCAAGCTACACATGCCCCCAGGTGAGATAAATGTGTAACAGCGGTGCAACCCTTGCTTATGGCATAAAAATTAACTGTCTCTGTATTGACAGCTGCATTCGAACAACAGCATGCTTTACATAACAGCATGCTTTACATTTTTTAATAAGTTATTGAAATAGTTACTTTAATTATTGAAATAACTTTACATTATTTTCGTCTTAGGTCTACGCGATCCGAAAAGTCAAGAGATCGCACTGATATCAATTTTATCTTTTTCCAACAAACACAATATTGCAAGGAAGTCCTGCTTTACAGTTTTCACTCCAAATCCTAACAACAATGCCGAGGACAGAAAATGTATCATAATTTCCAGTCATCTCCAAACATTGAATTTGACTTAACTGAGCATCCGATGCTTGCACGCTGTCCAGTGAAGGGTGCTAATTAAATAATAAAGGAATCACACGAGACAGAGCGACTTTAATCAAGCAATCTCGGAGCTGATCCTTAATTTCGAAAATGCCTTCGCTGTCCAAACTATTAATCTTTTTCGCAGAGATGACTTCGCTTCTTCCCACTAATTTGTAATTAGATGAATCACAATTCGATAAACTGGGGATTTCTGCCCATGATATCTGTTCGTCGGTGGCTGTTTTACTGGAAATAGAAATTACATTGAGAAGGCTGACGGAATTGAACAAGTTTTCAGGTGGCCTATTTTAAAGATTAGTTGCCATGCATCAATTATTATATTAGAATTTTAAGTCTCACTATTACGACTTCATATTGTTAATGAAAGAGATAACATTCTGGATTTTTTTTTATTTTTAAATTTTTAAAAAATTTTAATTAAATTTTTAATTTTCGAGAATTTTTAATTATGTCCAACTAACGATTTCTTTTCGAAGATCAAATACTACTGTGTCAAAAAGTAAGACCCATTTTCAATTTAAAATTCATGCAGCTTAAGTAATTCTCTCTTTTTATTTCTTTTTAGGTTACTGGCACTGTCCTTGACATCTGTATGAAATTTGACGTTAAAATATTCATTAGTGTTTGAGTTACGATTGACGTTGTGAGACGCTAAAACCGATTCCGTCGATTTTGAAATGTCTGAATTAATTGAGCAAAGGACTTGCATTCAATTGTTCTTTGTGCATAAACATATAGAATGTTCCAGAAGGCCATCGGTGAGCATTCCTATATCGGGAAGAAATATTTAGAAGTGGTGTAAACAGTCCAAAGAAGGCAGAGAAGGCTAATAGCTCTCTGGTCGACCCTCAACTTCAATCGACGAGGCTCACGTCCAAAAAAACTAAAGATTTGGTGTTTGCAAACCGTCGATTTACAATTAAGATCTTGCTGATTATGTTGAAATGTCAAAAGATCGGTCAATTCCATTTTGGGCCACAAACGCGTTAAATTTCAATTGGTACGGAAAACACTGAATGCGCCAGCTCCCACTACATTGATTCTTCGTGATTCTTTCGCCAAAAATGAAACCCATATAGTTCCACAATCACCGTATTCACGCCATCCGACTTTTGGCTATTGTCTAAATTCAAAAGACCCCTCCGGGACACCATTTTGAGTCGATTAAAGAGATTCAACGTGAAACGGCGCGAGCGTTGACGGCCATCCCTGCCGATGACTTTTGAAAAAAAAATTGGCATAAGTGCATTGTGTCCAGAAGGGATTACTTTGAAGGTGATGAAATAAATTTGGAAGAATAAATGAATAGTTTTTGAAAAAAAATAATTGGTCTTCCTTTTGGGCACAGTCTCGTTCTGTCTGCTATTCTTCTACTTTCTTATTTGTACTACTCTGAAATTAGCATTTTTCCCTTTTTTTTTTTTTTCCTCCTTCGCTTTGAAATACCTATTTAGAATTAAAAATAATAATATAAAAATATTAATTAAATAGATCAACAAAAACACTTAAAAACAACATTTAATTTTTTTGCTAATTAAGAGGCAATAAACCAAAGTACCGATTCCTTTCACAAGCAAAGGTGCTGGAGGACAGTTGTCTTTTTTAAGCCATAAGCAAAGGCTGCACCAACGTTACTAAGTTAGCACTATCCAGGAGCACGTGTAGCTTGAAAATACGCTATGGACGCTAGTAACAATGCCCCCGCCACGCTCTACTATCCAATTAGATCGGGACCTACCATTTTAAGTGGATTCCGAACCATTACAAGCATCCATGGCACCATCGGAACTGAAACCTGAAACCTGTGGTACCGAGCGCCAGAGCGCTAACCCACTCGGCCATTCAGGGCCCTTAAGAAGTCGAAAATGTAGTCTTAAATAAAAGTGTAAAGTACTCCGTAAACTTGTAATCACAATTTTTGTATACCTTGTTAATGGACCTTGACACAAAAAAAAAAATTTCAAAAGCAATAAAAAACATGTTAATAGTTACATTCAGAAAAATCTTTATTCATTTAATCTAATATTGTTTCATTCTTATTTTGAATATTTATTATAAAATCTGGAGCGTGAAAATGTATTCAGCAAATAGTTATGTATCGATTCAGTAGGTTAACTTCGCACAGAAAATCAAATTAAAAGGGGAACAAGTTTTCCATAATAACAATTTTTCAATGATAACAATTTTTCCATGGAACAGTTTTCCACAATTAGTTTACACTTACAAAATTCTTTGATCTCTTAAAATATGAGACTGTTACCATAATAAATGAAAAGTCTTTTACATTTGTAAATATGAGAATCTAATCTACCTAATTACATGAAATGTAATTATTTTAAGAATGCTTTAATTTAATTGTGGCTTTACATTTGTATGCAAATACACCATAATAATTATTGAGTTTTTAAAAAAAATTGAGCTTAATTAAATTCTTTCTATTTTAAATAATTCAGTGTTGTTAAATAACTTGCTGTCATCAAGGTTTTCAAATATAATTGGGATCTACGTCGTATAAAATGCGCGATAATTATGTCTGATTTTACCAATTTTTTAATTGTTGTGATAAATACAGGTCATTTATCTTTTTAATTTTTAATTGTGGATAGATATAATTTTTCTTTGAACTAACAGAACAAACAACGAAAATAACAGTAGACCCTTAAGATTTAAAAGATGATGTCGTTTGTAAAATACGAAAAAAGATTTTTAATAATTATTAAGAGTGGATTTTTAAAAAATGAATGAGCTTAGATTAAATTCTTTCTATAATATCTTAAATAATTCAGTGTTGTTAAATGAACTTTATTACATGTTTATTTAAAAAATGTCATCAAGGTTTTCATAATAATAATAAAATAATAAGGATCTTGAATTAACAAATAAAAAGTAAAAGAATAATAATGCATTTTTTTGAAAATTTTAATAAAAGTCTAAAATGTTGACCAGTTAAACTCATAAGTCTGCTCAGGATGGAAAGGGGGCAGCTTCTGTTGGGATGGAACGTTCCAGTGTAATAAAAAGTCTTCTTTTTGCCGGAGTGCATATTGTCTAACTCTTATCAAGCAGTACTAATGATGGCCCCATCTGGCCCTCGGTGCCACAGGTTTTGGATTCACCATGATTTTGTATATTTTAACCATGTGCCTCAATGACTGATCACAAAGTCCAGTCAAATTTCTCACCTACATCAGAAGTATTTTTAGAACATCCTTCACAACTTATATCAAGAGCCTGAATGGTTGAGTGGCTAGCGCTCTGGCAAATCTCTAAGTGATGTGGTGTGTGTAGTAGTAGTCTGATTAACGACAGATGTTTCGCGCCATCGTTCATCGTGTTTTGGAACTCAGTGGGTGTCTACAACAAAAGCTGCCGGGAAATAACCTCAGCCAAGGATGTTTGTAACTAATTCTATTCGGTATTTTTTGTTTATTTATCAGATCTCGGAATCCAAAGTTGACTTTAAGCCGTAACAGGTCTTGCTGTCATTGGAAATAGGTCACTCGTTTCTCGAAACAGGAGGCAATATGGAGATCTCATATGACTGTAAGAGTGTCACGGTTCAAAAGTCATCTGACTTCTACCTAAAACGGGTGCTCCATCACAACAGAAGCTGCCTACTTTCCCTCCATCCATGAGTAGATCACTCACGTGATGTCCGTCCTAAGCACTGCAGGACATTTATCACAACAGAAGCTGCCTGCTTTCCCTCCATCCATGAGTAGATCACTCACGTGATGTCCGTCCTGCACTGCAGTTTTAGATTAGTCACAAACAAACAAACAAACTTACATCAAACTTGGAAATAAGTAACTAGTAAAAATAAAACTGGAGATGGAGGATAAATAGGGAGATATAAATTAAGATACATTAATGATAAGAGGATAAATTAAGATACATTATTTATTAAACATGCCACAATTGATACCTGATGACCGAGGGGCTAGAGCTCTGACTCTGGGTACCCCAGGCTTCGGGTTCGAGTCCCGCCAAGCATGGATGTTTGTTAGTGATTCAGAATCCACTTTAAAACCATTGGTCCCGGTCTAATAGAATAGTAGAGTGTTGTGGGGGTGGTGTGACTCGCGTCCGTAGTGTATCTTCAAACTACTCGTGCCCCCTGGGTAGTGCTCAATGAGTAACAGCGGTGCAGCCCTTGCTTATGGCATAAAGATGAACTGTCTCTCTATTGCCAGCCCTATTAAACAATATACAAAACAATTAAATGTAAGTTTATACGACTAAGGGCGACATTAATTTAAATTGAATTAGTATATATTTAGAAATAGTAAGTTAAAAAAAAAAAAAAAATGTTACATTTATTGCATTCCGTCTATTAGCTCACACTCTCCTATATATATCTTGTTCAAATTTTCAATCGTTAATAAAATATTTTTTTATGCATCCACTCAAGTTCAAATACATTTTTTTAACTTGTAGTGGACGACACTGGACGTTAATACAGTTTTTCAAATATTAATTCATTAAATAAATTTAAATAATTAATTTTAGTTCTTTTTAGATTTAAGTTGCATGTATCTACCAATAGATGGCACCAGGTAAGCTTAAAAAAATGAATGAAAATTATTTATAAAGTACTTTTTGCAATATAGTGATAAAAGTAGGAATTGACTTACAATTTTTTTCTTTATATTACTTGTTTTATATTTGAAATAACAGTTTTATTCTTTATTAATCTTAGTTTTGATTTGTATAGCTTTTACAATGCACTACTAAATATTAATTAAAACCCTTTATTTTCAAAGTATAACATCTAATTAAAAAATGATGCTTAAAACAAGAAGCGTTTGTCAACATCTTAGACAACTTTTATCAAACTTTGAAATAAGTAACTAGTAGAAAAAAATAATAAAATGGGAGATGCCAAAGGAAAAGAAAATCTTCTTTCACAATTTTAGTTTTTGGTTAGCAAAAGGAGGGGGAGATTTCTTTGTTTTAACATATTTATGTCCTAAGGCGTCGCAAAAATAGTTTGGCAATCCTCTGGGAAAACTTATGTCATCTGTAAAATGTTTACAGGAACAAAGCATGAAATTGGCTCCCTATTCCAAAAACTTTCTCACTCACTTTTGAGAAGTTCTATTTTTATAACTTATCAATGGACAAGGTTTTGTGTCCTCGCCAATTTTATCCCTTTCAATGGAAGAAGAAAAATCAAATGTTCTTTTCAAACGAGCTCACTGAATTGTAACATAATTAATTCAATAGAGAAAAAGTTTTCGGGCAGATTTTAAACTTAAAAATTCGAATGAGGATACATTATTTATCACTAAGTTTTGATTCCTTTATTTTTATTGAAATTCTTTTTATAAATGTGTTACTTTAAAGAACATGTTTCTATTCAATTATTTATACAGATATTATAGCATACGTTTTAATATAATGTGCAGATTTTCCAATTTTTCATAACAATAGCAGATGAATTAATTATTGACAATAAATTATTCATTTAGAATTGTTTTAAGAGTTTTATAGTTTTATGACATGCAAGCCAAATAATGATATATATTTGTCGAACGTTGGAATTGATTTTCAGAAAGTTACGAATTCCTAAGCAGTTGTAACATAAACTCATTTTGCAAAAATTTCAACGCTATGAAGGCATCATCAGAACTAAATGAAATTTAATACGCAAACCACTTGTATTGGTACATATGTTGCTGTTCTAATGCAGCTTCGGAATCCACTTTATCCTTACGGTTTAAAGTGGATTCCGAACTTCCACAAATATCATGTCATGGCCGGGACTTGAATCCGAAACCTGTGGTCATGACGGCCTAGAGCACTAACTACTAGGCCATCAGGACCATCCATATCATGCTTCCTGAACACTACACTATAAATTTTTTTTAGCATTGCTAATATAGACCTCCATAACTATAGAATTGTCTGTAAAGATTTTCAAATCATGCAAAATAACATTATACGTAACACATTAACAAGATATTTTTCTCTGCTTTTTATGTTTCTATATTATGATATCAGTTAAATACAACAAAAACAGCTTTCTTATGATAGTGCTTTATCTAGAGTGAATAAATTGCTTGTTAAGCCAGTCACGATTTCGTCTTCATTTCGCACTCACCTACAGCAAAAGGTGTTAAGACATCGGATATTGAAACCCTTATCCACAAGAGGTCACCTCTGCGGCTCTTCCGGATATGAGCCACTTGTTGGGAGAATATCAAGTTCTCTCCACACATAATATTCTTGGGATCACAGTAAAGCTTAACTGCAACTCATCTCGGGAGAGTGCTGATGTGGTCAGCATTGCTATGAATCCTGCATTTCAGTGTATTAAAAGGACGTCCACGATTCGGAGAACAATACGTGGGTGGAGAGCATTGTTCCAGTGTAAAGTGGTCGCAAATGATGCTCGTAAGAGATTCATTAAATATTTAAGGCTTTCTGTTAATGTTTAACCAATGGTCTCTAATTGTAAGCACCAAGTTTGTAAGCACAAGTTTGCAAGCACCAAATCTCTAATTTTTGGACGTAAGCTTCGTCGGTTAGGTTGATGGTCGACCAGAGAGCTATTCATCTTCAACTCTTTCTCTGCCTTCTTTGAACTGTTTTTACCATTTGTGAACATTTCTATACGTTTCTGCAAGCAAAGTTTAATGCAAGTTCTTCGCTCAATTCATTCAGATATTTCAAAAATCACTAGAGTCAGTTTTAGCGTCTCAGAAAGCCAAGCGTAACTCAAACACTAATGAATATTTTGACACCAAATTTCACACAGATTGCGAGAACAGTGCCAGCAACCTAAAAAGGAAAAAAAAAATTGAAATTCCATAAGACCCGGGAATTTTAAATGGAAAATTGATCTTTCTTTTTGGACACAGGTGTTATAAGAAACTTATATAAGTCACAATGAAAAGAGCGTTTGAAAAACAGAATCATAGAAATGAATAGCACATAGCATTTAACTTAAACGTTAAATCAAAAAATATATACTCTGCTGGAATGGATCCCATCAAGTTTCTCAGGCGCTCTTCTTTTAATGTCTCTCGAAACAATGCTAATGATATCATCAAAATACGTGGACGCCGTATCATGTTCTCGTAAATGGTGATGCGCAAAATTATTCCAAAAGTGCCTGGGAGTAAATGACTCTTCAGTACAAACACTGGAGGGAGCTGGCATTTAGATTCTTATTTCGCCGTACAAATTAAGTAGAAAATTTATGAACATCTGATTACGTCTTTATCAAGGCATTATAAATTGCCCGGCCATTACTTTAAAGCATTCTTCTTGAGAGATGTGTTCTCCTTGCAAAACGACTCAACTCAGAATCTGATGAACAAATAATCTAATCTTGCATACTGTTCCATAAAATAGATCACTATTTTATTAAACTAGTATATCTTTAAAAAATAGATGTTTCATAACAAAGTTTTTTTTTTTTTGCATACATTTTTATAGGATATATGCATTTTTGTAAGAAAATTTAAAGCACAAAGATGTTATATTTAAGTTCAATCCGCTGGTGGCTTTGTTGTAGACACTGTTTCAAAAAACCAAGTCAAACTCGATGGCATTTGTAACATTGAGCCTCTTGTCTCAGTCAGTGGGATTACCTGGTGGTAGTTTTCTGGGTTTTCTCCCATACGATATGCGAATGCGGGTTAGTTTGGTCTAAAAACCATCCGGATGGCACTGCCCTTCTTATTCAGCTATCCAGAGGAAAGTCAGACTTCTACCTACGGAGCTCCATCACAACAGAAAGCTGTCTCCCCCCCCTCCCCCGCTTTCCCTCCTACCATGAGACCCCACGGGTTTTTAGACTTGATCTAGATCAGGGATGGGCAAACTACGGCCCGCGGATAGAAATTTGATTTTCTGGTCCGAGGCAAATTAAAAGGAATATATATTTATATATTCATCTTCTTTTCTGCTTTGATCAAATATTATTTTTTGAAGATGGCTTGAAAGAACTGCATATTGAGTTCGAACGCAGATTTCAAGATTTCAATGGCATTCAAACAGAATCGGATATTTTCACCATGCCTTTAAACGTAAATTGGAAGCAGTGAGGTCAAATTTGCAGGTTGAGCTAATTGAGTTTCAATCTATCAATCATCTCAAGCAGTTGTTTTTAAATGTACCAGAGTTAGAGTTTACAAATCATTATCGAAAGTAAGTTTCCCAAATTTAATATCTCGCGCCCAGAAAATCAGTGTTATGTTTGCCTCATCTTATATATGTGAACAAGTGCTTTCCACTATGAGCCTTAGAAAGAATTATTTCAGAAGTAGACTGACAGATGAGCATTTAGCCTCGTTCCTTAGAATCAGTACATCTCACTTCAAATCTCAATATAAATAGCAATTTCATTCATCTCATTAAATTGTAATATTTTGTATATTGTTTTTAAAATTTTAGAAAGAATTATTTTCGAGCGCCAAACTTTTTTTTTTTTTTTTTTTCGATTTTTGGCCCGCGGCCAAAAACGTTCGCATGCCTGGTCAAGATATTGCTGTCTACCAAGTTGGATAAGAAAAAAACAATAAAACAAGTTATTTAGATGCATTTAAGTTCATTTCTGTTCAGCTATAAATAATTTAATTTTGCATTAGTAAGTATTGCATTTTGCTTACATCCTTTTCATACCTATAACAATATATATATTTTTTTCTAATGCAGCTGGCAAACACTTGACAGCTTGGTCTTGGATGCCTTAAGGCAAGCACTGCACAGATGTTACTCCAGGGGGGCGCTTGTAACTTGAAGATAAGCCACGGACGCGGAGTAACAATGCCCCCGCAACGTACTACGATCCTATTAGGACCGGGACCTACGGTTTAAAGTGGATTCCGAACCACACTACAAACATCCATGGCACCGCCGGGACTCGAACTCGAAACCTGTGGCACCAGAGCGCTAGCCACCCGGCCATTCAGGCCCTACCTATAACAATATAAAAAAATAGTAAAACATTTCGGATGGTCAACTTGTTTTTCTCTAACAAAATCTATTCAAGGAATGTTGTTAGTAAACTAATATTATAAGAAATTAAATATATCATACACACTTCTAATTTTAAAAATATTTCATAATTAGGGAATAAGTTAATTACCTTGCAGTTCGAATGTACGAATGCAAATACAAAATCATTATAAAAGAATAAAATATAATTTACACCTTAGACAAAAGATAATTATATTAACATTGAATTCATATTGAGTGTTATTAGTATTGAATGTAAATTCAAAGTCATTGCCAGAGAATAAATTATAATTAACAGCTTAGACAAAAGATAATTGTATTAATATTTAATTAGTATTCAGTATTTAATGCATTGAATTGAGTATTAAATGCAAATGCAAAGTTGTCAAAAAATAAATTATAATTTACAGTTTAAGCAAAAGATAATGAATTAATGTTGATTGTAAATACATTGTCAAAGATTAAAAGTGAATGTCAAAGATCGGGTTCGAATTATAATTTTAAACTGTAGGTCCCGGTCCTAATAGGATCGTAATGCGGGGGCATTGTTATAGGCTAATTGTATGGGTAATGTTGAGCCCTTATGCCATAAAAGATCACATTTGCCAGCTTTAAAAAAGAAAGATTAATATATAATTCACACCTTATACAAAAAAAAATTAATTAATATTAAATGCAAATACAATGTCATTGTCAAAGAATAATATTTAATTTATACAATAGGCAAAAAGATAATTGTATAAGAATAAATTTAAAAATCTACTTAAACTCAGAATAAATTTTCAATTGATAAAAATGGATGTTGATTTTTTAAGCATATAAATTCGAGGAACAAACTTATGTTGATTAACAGAGAAAGAAATAATAAGATGAAATGAAAATAATAATAAATCATTTTTTTTGTTAGAAGTGTTGTGCATTAGATTTTGCTTTAAAATATTTTGATGAAAGAAAAAGAAATAACGCAGGACATACTTTAAGAATACTTTTTCTTGGCCCTGGCTTAAGGAACAACTTTCGAATGCCTATAAAATATATTTCCCAAAATGAAAAGAGAAAATGGTTTCAACGCGCATTTTATCTCATTTTGGCTATTTATTTTATAGCACCATGACTGTCATTATAGATAAACGTTATTTATATAAAGTAAATATTTTGAAGAATAAATTAAATATGTGTATATATATATATATATATATTATATATATATATTTATATCTTTTAAAATTTATTCTTTATATAAATTTATTTTTATCTTATATATTTACTTTATTATGAAATATTTTACTTTGTGTTTGGAATCGCCCTATAAGCGTAAAATTATTATAATTTTAGATGTATAATAAAGTTTATTTAACTATTAATATAGATTAGATAAACAATTTCAATAAATTCGATGATTTTTCAATTCCTTCTATTAGTTCACACTCTTCCTATATATATCTTGTTCAAAGTTTGAATCTTTAATAAAATACTTTTTATTCATCCAATTCAAATACATTTTTTTTTAATTTGTAGTGGATGACACTGGATGTTAATACAGTTTTTTCAAATATTAATTCAGTAATTAAATTTAGTTCATTAATTTTTGTTTTTTCAGATTTCAGTTGCACATATCTACCAATAGATGGCGCCAGATAAACTTTAAAAAATGAATGAAAATTATTTATAAAGGACTTTCTGCAATATAATGAAAAAAAGTAGGAATTGAAAACATTTTTTTATATTACTTGTTTTTATTAAAATACGTATAGAACCATATGTTAATTGAATATCTGAGACTTAGAAACGTTTGAAGGTTTCAAACCGATAAGCAATATCTAACCTAAAAGCTTCGTATGCTTCGACGAATAAGATAAATCTGCAGGCTGGAATATCATTCCGTTGTTCTAACAACAACGGATCGTTTCGCGGTTTTAAAAAATAATAACTTTCATTTCAAGGCATTGGAAGACGAATGGCAATGGCACGAACTTTTAGTCAAACTTAAATGAAAATTACCAACTCAACAAGTTAACAACATTTTCGTGTATCATACTACAGTTTAATTATCAGTATTTCAGTAATTGTCTTAGCATTTCAAGGAATTACAGCAATCTCAAGGCCTTCTGCTTTTAATAACAAGTAATATAAAAAATTTTCCTTTTTTTTTTTTCACTCTATTTCAGAAAGTCCTTTATAAATAATTTTCATTCATTTTTTTCAAGTTTATCTGGCGCCATCTATTGGTAGATATATGCAACTTAAATCTAAAAAAAAAAACTGAAATTAATGAATTAAATTTAATTACTGAATTAATATTTGAAAAAACTATATCAATATCAAGTGTCATCCACTGCAAGTTAAAGAAAATGTATTTGAACTTGAGTGGATGAATAAAAAGTATTTTTGTGAACGATTGAAAATTTGAACAAGATATATAAAGGGAGAGTGTGAGCTAATAGAAGGAATTGAAAAAAAGTACTTGACATTGAATTATTTATTGTTAATATATACACAACCTCAATGCGCAGAACGATCCTATTAGACCGGGACCTACGGTTTAAAGTGGATTGCGAACCACTACAAATCCATGGCACCGCCGGGTATCGAACCCGAAACCTGGGCTACTCGAGTACCACGCGAGCCACTCGGCTATTCAACCCCTTATTGCGTATATAATATATATCATTATATTTATGTAAGAATATATATATATATATATAAAGGAATAAGTGCCTGCTTCTTCAATCAAACATGTGATGGGGGAGAGCAAACATTGGAGATAAATGAAAGGGGTTCCGATGAAATCAGCGTTGGCCAGGTTCTCTCAATACTATTGCTTGCTGTCAGAGGACAAAGAGAACATATTATTTCAAAGCGGTGGCTTAAAATCATATCCACGAAAACGTTATAAAATGGTATTAAAAAGACGTTTGCTAAAAATAAAATGTAAAAGTCAATTTATTTCATCATGATTTTTATGTAAACATATGATATGGATGCAGGATGTTTAAAAATGCGTTTTGCAGTTCATAAAAAAATTAGATTATTTTTCATTTAATGTTTCTGTTTCTCACTCAATTTTAAATGCCCCATACACGCAATAGAATGTCTAAAAGACTATGCCTTTTTTGTTTTAAATTTATCTAGACAAACATATTTTATCGAAGTATTAAAATTCAAGTATCAATTATTGTCGAAATCACCTTTTCTATTTTATATTCACGTTTAATAAAATATATATTATATATATATATAATTTATATATTTAATTTAATTTTTACCGTTCGTTTGAGAGTTTTTCAACTTTCATTAATGGGTGAGTTGTAAAATGAATTAAACAATTTAAGACTGAAATCAAGATAATTTCAGATAATCAAGGCAATTGAAATCAGTTGCCAAAAGGGTTTCCCAGTTCTAAAAGATGGGTGAATCTATAGTAAAATGGACATACCCATTCCTATGAATATCGTCACACTACCCACAGTAGCGAAACACTGAGGTTGAAAGTCATATTCCGAAATGTTGTAAGATGACAAAAAAAAATGCGAATTAAAAAGTCTTAAACCATATTCGAATTTTTATACAATAGACCACCTGATTTTAAAAAATTCCCCGAGAAGAACATAATAAGCTGTTACAATGCATCTGACTGTTTATTCATTCACAGACTTCCTGATTTATATTGTAAACAAACTTTTTTTCCTATACGGAGAATTATTCAAATTAGAGTCAAATTATTATTATTGACACTCCGAGATGCATGTTGTCTGTGACTCCAACAGCTTGTGGTCCCTGCTCTGATTTCGGAAAAAAATTTAAAATTTTGAAAGAAATAGTGTTTTTGTATATATTGTGGTTTATTTATGTTTTAATTTTACTTAAAATTTTGTTTTATTTCAATCTAGTTAATGTTATGAAATAAATAAAGTCGTAAAAAATAAATTATTTTATTATAAAATAATGTTTAATACTAAATTAATGAACCCAGACGAAATCTTTAGTAGTTTTTTAATGTTCTGTTTAAAATAAACCATTGTTAAAAATTTGGCAATAAACTTCTGTTTAAAAATATGTTAGATATTGTATATCAGCACTGTAGCATAAAATCGTAAATTTTCTAAAACATTTATCCTCCGTTATATTTATTTTTTGGGATTCTAAATGAATGAAAATGTTTGTAGTATTACCAAATTAATGAAAATTTCATTTTATTAAAATACGAAACAATTTTTCAATTTATTATGTTCTGATAAATTTCTAACGTTGACAATTAAAAACTTCGTAAAATAAAAATATTCTTAAAAGAATTAGAAGGTAATTAATTATACTACAATATTTGTTATCTGTTGTAATGCATAATATAGATAAAATATAACATTTATTTTTAGCATTTTTTGTGAGGTTTAAACCATTTATTTTCAATTAATTTTTAATAGAATTTTTATACACTCAATATGCAATTCAAGGACGATAAAGAGTTGTACGTTTTAGCACAACATTTTAGCGTATTTAGTTATACAAAAAACATGGAGCCTGATGGCAGAGTGGCTAGCTCTCTGGCGCTCGGTACCATAGGTTTCGACTTCGAGTCTTGGTGGTGTCATGGACGTTTGCAGTGGTTCAGAATCCACTTTAAACCGTAGGTCCCTAATAGGATAGTAGAGCGCTGCGAGGGTAGTGAAAAACTCGCGTCCGTAGCCTATCGTCAAGCTACACGTGCCCCCTTGGGTAGTGCTCAATGAGTAACAGCGGTACTGTCCTTGCTTACGGCATAAAAATATAACTGCCTAAGTATTTACCAGCTACATTAGGGAAAATGTTTTCCAAAAATAATATAAACTTGTTTTGTAACTAACATCTCGCTGTACATTTGGGAAACGTAATAGTTTTACAGGTGTATTTTTATATTGCATAACACATTTTCTATTGAAGAGATTGATAAATAGAGAGGTTAGTAAGAGAGATGCTTCTAAAGAATTTGAGGTATAGCATAATTAACAATAGTGAAGCATTTGAAGTATTATTATTATTATTATTGGAATACTTGAAAATAATTATTGAAGTATTGTTATTATTAGAGCCTTTGAAAATTAATTATATATTAATGAATTGCTTCAAATACTTTATTCTCAATTGCTAAAATATATTTATTAAGATTAGGGCAACAAGAAATTTTCTTTCTATCAGTCATTAGTACGTGGTAATTTGAATCATGCCAAATTAGTGAACAACACAAAACCTCAGATTATAGAAAATATTAGAAGGAAAGGTGTCAACCAAAACTATTTTTTAAAAATATAATGAGTTTGAAAGCTATAAATTATTAATATTCTAAATTAATAAATATATAAATAATGCCCTATTTAGTGCCCCGATTAATTAATGTCCTATTTGAATCATATCAAATTAGAGAACAACACAAAACCCAAGAATATTAGAAAAATATTAGTAAGAAAGATGCCAATCGAAACTGTTTTTCAACGATATGATAAGTTTGAAAATTATAAAATATTAATATTCTAAATTAATAAATACAATAACAATGTCCTTTTTATAAAAAAAAATCTATTATATTGCCCACAAATTGAAATTTAAATTTTGAAAATAAGTTATTAAATATAATTTTTATACCTTTTGACATTTTTTGGCAAATAAAGAGCAATTTTTCATATTTAACCATATATATTCTACAAGCCTGAAACCTCAAATAGAGAATAATATACAGACATTTGTTGTTCCGCACGCTAACATGCATGTTTGGACGTGTTGTCGCCTAATTCGGATGAGGAATGGAATGCAGTGACTCCCATTCAGCAGCTGAATGCATTCATTAAATTCACTGCCAGCAGCATTACAGTGCAGCAGCATTATTATATTCAATGTGTTCTATCTCAAGCGGATTTTCATATATCCAAGGCGAATTTATATGTTACGTTATCATTACGTTACGTTACTTACCATTATCAAAGAATGATCACATAATAACATATTTTGAAGACAAAAATTACGTTCTAACTAGGGATTGCAATATCGGTATACAGGGATACCGAATACCGGTATTTTGAGCCATTTGTACAATTTTTGTAATATCGGTATTCACAAGTTTAAATACCATTTTTTCGGTATTTACTAGAAATTTAGAATTCTTATCTGTGAATTCTTATTCGGAATTCTTATCTGAAAACTAGAAATTCTCATCTTTGAAAACAAGGTTGTAGTTGTGAAGAAAGTGTGTAATATTACGATATTTTTAAATTGTTGATTTTGTTATTCACATTGTATTTGCATATCATACTTTAGAGTTCAAACTATTTTTCAGATTTATTATATATATATATACTCATAAATAATACCCCATAATAATGAATAAGAACATAAAATATCAGTTGATAATAATTCGGTTTGGTTTCATTATTTATATGATGAAAAGAATAGGTGACCCAATGTAAAAAAGTTCAAGAGTTTTTAAAGTGAATGGAGGAAGTACAAGCGGACTTCATACACACTTAAAAACGAAACGTTATACAAATTTGTTAAAGAGGAAATTATTTAATTGCGATGAAGATACAAACTTAAGCACAGTTTCAAAGCCCAAGCTATCAGGGATTTTAGATTATTTTGAAAAAAAAAAAGATAATTTGGATGAAATTAGAAGTAAAATGAGAGCATTAGATGGTTTGCCATTTCAGTGTTTTTTGTGATAATTACATTCTCTAATAAACCGGCAACAAAAAACACCTGTGTTTTCTTTCTTTTCTAAAATTTCTACTACTGATATTAAAACCGGTATCCCGGTATTTAGATCTAAAAAATACCGAATACTGGTATTTAACTTTTGGTCCGATATTGCTATCCCTAGTTCTAACATTAAATTTTAGGATCTGTAAGCATTAAATTATTACATATATAACTGTAACATCAATTTGCAATTATCTCAACAGTCATTTCAAAGCTATAAGCATTTCTAATTACACGTGGCTATGGCATACACAAGTAACGATACTATATGTATGTTAGACACACATTTCGATCTTAACATTCTTGCAATAGATGTTTTATAGATAATAAAATTTCACCTGATTTTATAAATTTTGAATTTACTTAACTTATCTATATAGAATAATGCGGGGATTGTGGTGATCAAATTTATTTTTATCTTAAATATTAAATGAACAAAAAACTTACCTTTTATCATTTTCTAATAACTTAAAAATGTTAATTGATCTAATATCAAATTATATTAGTTCAATAAATGCATATAAAATATGAGAATAGTTTAAAAGAGGATACTTGTATTTTTTATACAGAAGATATAAATTTACTCTCACAAAAAATTGTACAGAAGTATGAACTAAAATAATATTGTTTTAAATTTGAAAGTTTTGAATATTTTGTATATTTACTTTTTAAAAGTATATATATATTTCCCGGCATGAGGAATGTGTAAATGTGGGGGGCCTTAATGGCCGATTGGCTAGCTCTCGGTAGCGCTGGTTTCGGGTTTCAGTCTCGGCGGTGCCATGGATGATTGTAATGGTTCGAATCCCCTTTAAACCGTAGGTCCCGGTCTAACAGGATCGTAGAGCGTTGCGGGGGTATTGTTACTCCACGGTCGTAGCTTATCTTCAAGCTACACGCACCTCCTGGGGTGCTACGAGTAAATGAGTAACATCAGTGCAGCGCTTGCCTTAAGGTATCAAAGACAATTGTCTAAGTGTTTGCCAGCTGCACTAGAACAAAAAAAAAAAATTTTATTCTTAGTTAAGTAAGTGAAGTTTTATAGAAACTTTGTATTTCCCAATCATTTATGAAAGGAAAAAAAAATCGTTGAATATTGAATGTTTGAAAAATTTTTGAAACAGTTTTAACGAAATCTTTCACGATTAACGAAACTAAATTATATATATATATATATATATTGCTACAAAACAAAAAATATTTTAAAAAACATCTTTCTAATATTTTAAAAACATCTTTCCAATATTTTAAATACATCTTTCTGTCTTTCTCTGACAATTGAAAATTTCTTAAAATTATTATTTTTCCTTGAAGAATTGAAGATTATTTTTCATGCAAAAATATTCTCATCATCTTAAAAATAAAAAGATAAGGTTTAAAACCTTTTCTACCAAAAAAACTGTGATTTTTTTTCAAACAAAATATACTTATATCATTAAAAGCTTTCCAAAACTACGTTTCTGAAATAAATGTTAAAAATTTTATGAAGGGTTTTTTTTCAGTTACATTACACAAAAAAACCTTTTAGAACAGTATGGACTTTCCATAACCCCCCCCTCCTCTTTCTTCAGTACAAATATATGAAGCCATTATCCATTTAAACAATGTAATCTTTTATCATAAAAATCTTCAAGAAAAGCGGAAATATCAGCTGTCATCTCATGAAAAAGATTTAAAGGACCACCTGGTATAGTTACTCCAGTAAACCCTATTTTATGAGTACCCAATCATTTAGAAGAAATATAAGTTCAGCGCACCTTGCAAAATCCTCTCCGCAAGTATAAATATTACTAAATTTAGTCGTATTCTATACTTTATCTATAATCCTTATTTATTGATTTTCTTTCTGTTTGGTGTTTATTAGTTATGTTAATTATTAGTTTGATGTTTGCATCGTGAGAAAACGTATATTTTACTTAACGTAACATATATAAATGGGAAATATTTGTTATTATTAATTATGATGTGATGCTTATTAATGATTGTTTAATTTTTAGTAAATGTGAATACACTTTTAACACATATAAATGGGAAATTTTGTTTCATATTATGCGGCTTATGGAAAAATGCTTTTGTTGAATTGAATTGATTAATTTAATCTTATTTATATAAAGACGTTTTTAAATCGTTTCTCATAAGTTTTCATGTTATTTATATACCATGAATTTAAAAATATTACGAATCGTAAAGATAAGAATTTATTTGAACTATTCGTCAATCTATTAATATAAATTTCGTTAAAAATTAAAACAAATATCAATTAATAAGTAAATTTCAACTTTATACTTTAAGAATTACATTTCAAAAGATGTTCATCTGTCTGAAATCTCTTAGCTTTTTAACTTTAATTTAACTTTTTTTAATAACAATTATATAACAACTAGCAGCATACGTTGTCCTACCAAAAGATGCATTGTAGAAAATTAAATATCGCAAATATATTATATATATTGCAATATAGGTGCATACTCATTTTCATGGATATCGTTTAAAAGTATACAAGATGAAATGCTGTAGCACCCACTGGTGGCAAGTAGCAATAAAGTGGTTACTTGCCCCGGATATATTTCTGAATATATTTTCCATACTGAATACTTATTATGACCAATTTTCATAACGATTAGTTAAACTGTATAGAAGTTGATAGACTGCAGCACCCTTTGGTGGCGACTTACATCAAAGGGATAGCATAAAAACATATAGCTTTGGGTTCAACTTACATCTCTGAATCATTTTTTTTTTCTGAAATAAAATTGACCCAACACAAAACATGCTCTAACATAACGGACGCAACACACATTACGATGTGCAAATAATCAAATTGAGATCGATTTCCAAAGCCTGAGTGAAAGAGTGGAGAAACACATATCGCACTCGTAAAATAAATATTTTTTAATGATTTATTTTTTTATTTTGTTTATGTTTATTATTTTATATATTTCTTTTTTAGAGTGTTCTGTATTTCTTTAAAATGTGCGTTTAGTATTATTATTATTATTATTATCTATGTTTACATGTAAGAATAATAGTAAACACAAAAATAACCATTCATTTTGTTCCCATTTTTCGCTCAAAAAAAAAAAACTTCTATAGTGGGTCTAAATCTAATAGGGGAATATATTATTTTATATGGGGCCCGCAGTGTTAGGATGCATTTCCATTTCGTTTGGTTTGGCCACCCCTGGTCTAAAAACCTTCAAGTTTCATCAATATCTTTTTTAAAAAAGCTAACAAACTATTATTACTTTTGTTTCATATATGTGTAATGGAAATAATAAAAACTGGAATTTATAAAAAATATGTTTTTGCTAACAAGATTCATATAAGAAACATAAAGTTGGACTTTTTTGCAGCTCTCTAGAGTCGATATACTGTTTATGTGATTGGAAAAATTTGCCAGACGATCGTTGGGTCGCCACATTTAGTCCACAAAAAGTGCTCTTTAAAGAACCGATACCGATATTGGGTCTCATCAGGGGGAGGTGAAATAAAAGGGCAAACCTCTTTTCTTTAATGTACAAGAGGGCATCAAGGAAATTGAATCATCTCCCTGAGGGTCCTATTTGGAGACGATCCCCATGCGAGATGTCTGGCAAATCCTTCCTCTGCTAAATAAGGGATTAAATGAGGTCTATCTTGTTGACAAAAAAAAAAGGAAAGTAGTTTATCTCAGTATCCACTTGTCAATGCAATTTCCGCAATGATTGTCCTCGAAGTATGTTGTTATTGCTAATGGAGCAATTGAAAATCGGCATTTGTTTTCTTTTGATGCAAATGCAGTGCATTTTACAATTTCCTTTATTATATTGTAAGATATCGATGGATTTAAGAAGTAAAAGGATAAATTGAATGCCGATTTATTTAGTTTTTAAATATTCAACTCATCGTTGATATTGTTAATATTCAGCGATCGTTTTTGAGATCGATGTAGGGCATTTTCAAATTTCTTGATAATACATATTTTTTATATTGAAGAATATCGAAGGATTTAAGAATTAAAAAAGATAAATCGAATGCCGATTCATAATTTTTAACATTCGTCTCATCGTTAATGAGATCGTTAATATTCCTCATCGTTAATAAGTTCGTTAATATTCGTCTCATCGTTAATGAGCCCTTTAATATTCAACTCATCGCAATATTCAACATCATTATTTTCTTCTACATGTTTTGTGAAGTAAGATAATTGTTTTATTTCAGAAATGAATAGCTGAATTAATAAATTAATTCATTACTTTCATATCTTATGAGTAATAGAAATAATAAAAACATGAATTTATAACAAAAAATTATTTTTGTTAACAAGATTCATATAAAAAATATAAGTACTTTTTGTAGCTCCCTTGAGTCGATATACTACTATTTATGTGATTGGAAAATTTGCCAGACGATCGTCGGGTCGCCACATTAAGTCCACAAAAATGGCTCTTTTAAGAAACCGATACCGATATTGGGTCTCATCAGGGAGGTGAAATAAAAGTGCGAACCTCGTTTCGGTAATGTAGAAGAGAGCATCAAGGAAATTGAATCATCTCCCTGAGGGTCCTATTTGGAGACGATCCCCATGCGAGATGTCTGGCATGTCCTTCCTTTGCTAAACTAGGGATTAAATGAGGTCTTCCTTGTTGACAAAAAACGAAAGTTGTTTATTTTAGCATCGACTTGTCAATGCAATTTCAGCAATGATTGTCCTTGAAGTATGTTGTTATTGCTAATGGAGCAATTGCAATCTTTATTTGTTTTCTTTTGATGCAAATGCAGTGCATTTCCCAATTTCTTGTTTTATAATGAAGTATTTCAGAAGTAAAAAAGGATAAATCGGATGCTGATTTATATAGTTGGTTTAGTTTAGTTTTGATATAGTTTAGTTATATGTAATTGGAAACCGTAGCAGTGGAGTAGTAACCTTATTTTAGCAGTGGTCTTCAAACTTATTTGCTACCTCGGCCTGTTATCCGATAAAAAATTCCTCAACCCCTTTTTGAGAATCTACTTTCTTTAAGCGAAAAAAAAAAATATTGAAAAGATAAAGTAAAAAAAAAAAGTTTTATTTTATATATTTAAGTATCTATTATGTTCTTCCTTTGGGTGCCCATGTCTTTGTGCCGCAAGGTCAAAAACAAAAAAGAAGCTGTATTTTTTTTACACTTTATCATGACTCGTCGTTTCAAGACACATGGGTTAATGCACTTGGTCTAGATGTTGCTGTCGACCAAGTAGGATAACAAACAACAGGCATCTACGTCTTAAAGTAGTGTAAATAAAGAATGTTGTAAAAAGGCGCTTTTCAGTTTAAAATTCTGAAATTTATTGAAATCAAACTTAACATTGGCATTACAGATGGAAAATAAAAGACACTATGATAGCAGAAATTACATATAATATTAAAAATAATTATAAATGGGAAAACGAATCTTTCGCCAATTTTCTAAAAACTACTGCTATTTTCTATTTACAATTTTAACCGTGGTTCCATCTACGCACCAATGTTTCCTCGTAACCATGGTTCCTCCTACCACTGCAAGAGTGCCCATTGTGGCGTATAGAAGAAAATCGTCAGTAGGCAATCACTCTCATGCAATTGCCTACTGACGATTGTATTCGCCAGTTGCATCAAGCGAGAGGACGCATGGTGCAACTGGCACTGAATTTCTCAATGGCAACAATTTCTCATCCCGAAAATTAGAAGTGAAACCCTTCAACTAAATATCTCATTGAATGTTCTTTAAATATATATGTTGTGTGTTAAATATTGTTTTTTAATTGTAATTGCATTACTTATGCACTTCAAAAATAAATATGTTTTTGGACGTGAGTCTCCATTTGATCACATTCAGTTCTAGCTGCACAAAAAAAAAAAAAAAAAAAAAAAAACTACGACACATCTGCTAGATAATTGTTGATTTCTTTCTTTCGTCTTCCTTCTAGTTTTTTTTTTGTTGTTGTCAAAAAATTTATAAACACTCTAACTTCCACGAAATATGATGACGGCCAAGTAATTATTCTTCTCTTCTCTTCCTCCTTGATCCTATCACCACCCACTTATCATTGTTAAATGTCCTCCAAAATACACCCGAGGGTACTATAACCCCTCATTATTAATGGTTCCGCTGCCTCCAAGGGGGCGGTGCCATCCATTTTGGGAATCATTGCACTATAAAAAACGAATTAAAAAAACATATCAATAAATGTTTGCAAGTTATTTTAAATTTTCTTAATTTTAAAACATATGCATAAACTTTTACAAAAAATGATTCTTCTCTTTTTTTTTTTTCCTTCTATTAGCTCACACTCTCCTATATACATCTTGTTCAAATTTTCAATTGTTCATAAAATACTTTTTTATTCATCCACTCAAGTTCGAATACATTTTTTGAACTTGTAGTGGATGGCACTGGATGTTAATGCAGTTTTTTCAAATATTATTTCAGTAATTAAATTTAATTAATTAATTTTAGGTTTTTTTTTAGATTTAAGTTGCATGTATCTACCAATAGATGGCGCCAGATAAATTTAAAAAAAAAAAATGAATGAAAATTATTTATAAAGGACTTTCTACAATAGAGTGAAAAAAAGTAGGAATTGACTTCAAATTTTTTTATATATACTTGTTTTTTTTTTTAATCAATAAAGGACTTTTGTTTGCTTGTTTATGTAATGAAACATAAATTTATAGAAAGTATGATCCATCTGAAACAAGAACTTCGCCTACCTTTCAGGCAATGTATGGATTCCCCTCATTGTAGAAGTTTGGTTCTTCGGATGTTGTCCAATTATTCACTCAAATTTCGATGCTTTCGAAGTGAACTTTTTTCAGAAAGAGATAGCTGCCTCAATATAAAGAAAAGGCAATCAGAGGGCCTGAATGGCCGAGTGTCTAGAGCTGGATGCCAGGTTTCGGGTTCGAGGATGTGGATTCGGCAGTGCCATGGATTTTTGTATTAGTTCGGAATCCACTTTAAACCGTAAGTCCCGTTGCAACAAGATCGTATAGCGTTGTCTTGTTTAATCAGTCTTCAGCCCTCGTGGTTCCTCGAAAAGTGAAGCTGCATATTATCCTTAGCCATGGCCTAGTCGCCTAAGATGGAGTCTTTCTGGACCAGGTGTAGGATTTCCTGCACCATAGGGATTAGTAACAACAGGTAATCGGAAAATGCATTGTCTGATATGTACGAAGGGTGTGAAAACCCTTTCCAGTTGTGTTCTAAGTAATTTTAACCGGTTGAGCAACATGTGGTCTGATTAAAAATTAATTTGTTGTCTCTATTCTTCCAGTATGGTAATTCATGCTCTATAGATATCTTCAAATGCATTAGTTGTCCTTGGTAGACAACGCCAGTAATAGTTTCAGGTGGTTTCAGATGATCAGGTTGTTATTAATATATCACACCTTTCACCCTTTGCTAACCAATTTGTTTTTTAACCATTTTCTGTAAACATCGTGAAACACGTTGCTGTTGTGACATTTAAGGCATCAGTTAATTCTGATTATGTTCGGGATTGATCTTTATAGTCCAATGCTTTCAATTTAGCATCTTCAAAATTCTTTTGGAGTGTTTTTTCACTCTTTTGTCCATTTGTGTCAAAATTGCGGTTTTTAAAAACTTATGTTTTCAATTGCACCTTACTGAATTCATCTCACGGTGCTTAAAACATTTATAAAATATCGCATTGTTTTAAATGTTTTGATATTTTAGGAAATGAATTTCTAAAATTCTCATTCACTTAGGCTTATCAACGTTATAAGTAAATCAATGATTGTGATGATTTTTAAATCATCATAATCAATGGAATTAGTGTAATGCATTTTGCTCTGTTAAACAATGACATCTTTCACATTTCTATATAAAATTTGGATTATATCAAGAAATTTAAAATATTTATTTCTATTGGATTTATGTAATGAATAATAAGATAAATGTCTAAGTAAACGATTTTAAACATGATGTGATAAATGTGCTGTAAGCAACTTGCTTTTGCAAAGAAAAAAAAATTAAATTTCAGAAATAAAAACATTAAAATAATAAAAGAGAAAATATAAAAACATTTGAGGAATTTAGATTGCAAGCAATAAAAAACAAGCCAAATTTTTAAAGATAAATAACTTTATTTTCTTTAGAAAGGAGTTATTTATTTAACTAAGCTAAGTTTAAAAGATACCTTCATATGAAAATAGATATGCTATTATTGTTTTAGAATGTAAGACGTTTTGACCAAAATTATTATTTTCTACAACTCTTGAAATACAGCACATACAGCGTGCACCATGGGGAGCGGATTTACTGTATCAATATTGTACCGCTTAATTTAAAAACAAATATTCCTAGACGTTTTTCAAAACCACACCAAAACTCTAGCCAACGAAGAACATTCCAGCCTATAAATGTACCTTGGCCTTTTCCGACATAGCTTTCGATTCATGTTAACCTTCTTGGTTAAGAATCTAATGCTTTTTTTCACCACACTGTTGTGACCCTTTAAAAGTAAATATTATTCAATGTAATAAATTATTACGATTATTATTTAATTATAAATGAAATAATAATTAATCATAATTATTTTAAATAATAAATAATAATTATCATTTTATAATTATTATTATATATAATTATTATTTAATTAAATTATTAAATAATATAATAGAATAATAAGATTAATGAATACTTATAATATTATTATAGTTTATTTTGCAGAAATCTCAGCTCGCAGATTGTTATTCGTTCCGATGGGCAGTAGCATTTGAAGGATTCAGTACATCAACTTCAAAATTACAAATATCATTAAAACAGAAACCAAAAATAATGTACTTTTTTTTAAATTTATATTCAGTAAAGCTGTAATAACAAGTATAAAGAAATTTTCAACTAAATCAAATGCAGCAGTCATTTACCTAAATCAAATAAGCTGCAATAGATATGAATGCTGTGTAACTTTCTGAACTTCTAAAGACGTTATTAACTGGCAAGTGCTATTGAGAAACAGAATTATATCACTCAGTAATTCCGAAACAATTTATTTGCTTCTATATTTATATAGGTCGTATCACATGTATGTCCTTCTGTTAGCAGCAGCAATTGTAATGCCTTTAGGCGAAGGTTGGTATTCTGACTCTAGGGTCGCCTATGGCTCTAGGGCATAAGGGTCATCCATTTCCTTTCGATTCAAAATCTGACGCATTAAACTTACTTTATTGATACTGAAATATTTATTAGAAAGTGAATGCCCTGAAATTTAGAATTATAAATATGTTTAATAAGATTGGAAGGTTATAGCAGTAAGCGACTTTAATCTTGCTATACGACAGTGCCGGATTATAGAGCTTCAGAATAGTTTTAACGGGAAAACCAAACAAAATTAGATAAAAATTTTAAGTGATGAAAATAAAAATTATTTAATGTATTTACGCCTATATCTGTTCCTGTGTAAACAGGAACAAAATATTTCGTCAATATCCGTCAAATATCCGACAAAATATTTCATCATTTTTCCAACTACGAAATCAGAATTCATAGATTAAACATCAATTTAATCAAAAATTCTGGTATTGAAAATAAACACAGTACAAAAGAAAAATCAATACTGTAAGAGCTTATTGTACAAGAGAGTTATGTTTAATAATAATACTTTTTCATACAAATTGAATTAAAAAGAATCTAAAATATTCTTTTTTTTTTTTCAGTTTCTTTTTACAAAGTATAACACATTTCCGATAACACGCTTGATTAAGTAATCAGTGCTATGAAAAAAATGTTCATTGATTTGGTTAATTGTTCATTGATTTGATATTTCTCATGAAGACACCATATTCAACTCCGACAACGAGGACTATAATACTTTGTAAAATATTTCGAATAACTTCATTGTACAAGTGAACATAGGCACAACAATGGAATTTAAAGAAAAATTCTCTCCGTACGTTTATACACATTGATCATTAATTAACTAAACAAAAGCACAAACTGCAATGACACGCATTGTTATTGTTTGCACACATAGTCACTATCCTTACCAAAAATTGACTAGTAATAGACACATCTAACAAAAAAAAAAAAATGATAAGAAAACTTAAAAAAATATTTGAAACCACATTTTCTACATATATTACAAAAAATCTTGTACCATGTAATATCTGCTTGTATAATGCATTACGGCCAACTGCAAAGTATTTGCATTTAAGTTTAATTCAGCATAAACCCTAAACACACTTGTCCTGAATTTCGAATGTCAATTGTACAGGCAGTCATATTCTTCACTCAATTCGCTTATTTGTTAAAAAAAAGCAATTGCGACAAAAGTGACTAAAGTAATTAAATCCACGACCTTTAGTAAAGTATGTTAACACTGCATACTAAAACTACATACACACACATACACTAATGTACTAAATAAATAAAATAATACTGCTGTATGGCAGCGAGTGTAACTGTCGAGGATTAGAATGCGCCTTCTGTGGTGGTGTAAATTTTTATTTTCCAAGAATTTAGCTAGATTTCTAGTATGGAAATGTAAAACTGTTGATGCTTTCTGGCTATTTGAGGTGCGTTGTCATGTAAAGATTGCAGTGCGGTCCGCATAAATGAATTTGGGGATGCCACTCATGCAAATATTGTGTCCGCAGTGATTTGATCTGTTGTGGAGAACTCATTATTAAATTTAATGATGAAATCTCTATTAGTGGAGTAATGAATTAAAATTTTAATAATGCTATCAAGAAAGTGAAGATTAATGAGCTTGTAGATAAGAACTTCAATCGCATGGTGAAAACTGATCTCTGAAGAGCAGCACAAGAGAAAAATAGACTAACCAAGAAGGAAATCAGAAAAGATGAAAGAGATGGACTCAACGTGGAAGGGAACAGAGCATGAAGCTCAGCTGATTGTTGGAGAAAATCGACAAACCTGGCAGAGAGCTTTTCGATTTTTCGATTTTTTTAGAAAGTGATAGATGTTCCCCAAAGTGTTCCATTCATCGTTTTGAATCACCTATAAATAATTCATTGGATAATTTTGCATTGCAGATAAATCCCTTGAATAACCGTTGTTGTCGAACTTTCCGAGTAGTATTAGGAATAAGTCCCTTATTGGTGCAATCTGTAGAATCGTTATTGGTAAAAGGAATCCCACGATTGCAGTTCCTTTAGGTATAGGTGAGAGAGCTCGTTTGTTTTTCAAATGTAACTATTCTTTTGGCATGATGTATATCGTGTAAAGATAATATTAACTAAAAGCATATTTGTTTGAGTTAGATGTTTAATGGCTTTCTTGCTCAAGATTTCAAGAAATGCTTTTGGAATATGTTAGTGAGAGGTATTGGAGTTTTGGAATATGTACGATTAGGATATAAATATCGGGTACGAACGTCACTGGGATTGTGAGGACAAGTAAAGTGCGTGTAGTCAGCAAGCTCAGTGCAAAAGGACGAAGGCACTATTAAATACATTCTCTGCAAGATCAAGTAAGTTCACACACACACAATATGGAAGGATTTGATTTTTGTAGCAGGAAACATTTTTGCAAAGTGCACCGATAAACTCGTTACCAGTTACGTAACCTGCCCGTGAAGAAACACACTGCAGAGATTGGTACTTTTCTCTTCTAATTCTATTCTTCTGGTTGATATATTCTGTACTTTTCTCTTTGCATTACGAAAGTTTCTGTCATACTTCAAGTACGGATAAAAAACAATTAACTTTACCTCGTTTTAAAAATAGAAACTTATGAAATAAAAACGTTATTTTTTTAATTGATAATATATGGATCATTACTCTTTTTTCAAAAAAAAGTTTAATTTAAAAGAAAAAATATTTATAACAAAAAAAAAATTTTATTTTTTTTTTTATATATTTATCACGCATTTTTTTTTTTTTTGGTTGATTTTTCTTTTTATAATGCTTATTATAAGCAAAGCATCTATACATGACATTGTTCTAGAAAAACGTAAAAAACATTGTTTAGAAAAAAAAAGAATCCTACTTCAGTATAGAATATATCATTTTTATGTTACAGAATAAAAAGTTTAAAATTCTCCATCTTTACTTATTTTTTTTTTTTTTTTTTATAGTGTGTCACTTTTTTTAGAATAACTTTGTTTCAAAAATTTAACCATCGAGTCATTGAAGAAATAAAAAAAATGGCAAAAAATGAAAAGTGTCAACGTCAGCGAATTATTTTCATCTCTTTCAGTGACTTTAAAATTGAAAAAAAAAGCTGTGATAAAACAAAACCCGAAATCTGTCAAACACATCAATTTTTTATTTAGAATATTATTTTCTCAAACCCATCCCTTTAACCATACATGCATAAGCCAAAAACTTAAACAGATTACGGTGTCTGTTTTTTAACAGTATATTGGTTAAAACAAACAAAAGTGAAGTATTCCTGCTTGTTTGAGAATCGAATATCTATTTAACGTGAATTTTTATTATTGGATTATTGGAAAAAAAATACATTTGTGTTAAAACAAATAAACATCGTCATTTTCTTTATCTCATTTCAGAGTTATTGAATTTAGTGAATGATATCGATCGTTTTTATTTAAACGAAAAAAAATAATTTACTTTCCTAACAGGATTTTGAATCTTCGAATTCTTTACACATATTTGAAGTAAGCATTTAATAAGATTTCTGCAAGTATTCAGAAATCAAATAGGCATTTTTTATGATACTAATCCATTCAGCTATCTGAACAAGGTGTATATTAGCTCTAATATTTATAAAAGTCTATTCTTATGTAAGTGGTTTGTCTCGGTGCTACTGGTTTTGGGTTGGAGTCCCCATGGTGCCATGAATGTTTGTAGTGGTTCAGAATCCACTTTAAACAGTACATCAGGTCTAATAGGATCATAGAGCGTTGAGGAGGGGAAGTGTTACTCCCGTCCGTAACATGTCTTCAAGCTACACGCGTCCACTGGGTATTGCTAAATGAGTAACAGCGGTGCAGCTCTGGCTTATGGCAGAGAGTTAACTGTCTGGTACTACCAACTGCACTAGAAAAATATATATGCAAATGGTGAATGCTCGAAATTTAAAAAAAAATATTTTTAGTCCTTACTTGTTTTAACTTTTTTTTTAAAAGATCTAGTCTTTGACTCATATTCCTATGGCAGCTGATAGGTTTTGAATATCTTCAAAAAATAAAGTCGTAGAGTAGGAGCGATCTTGTTGAGGAGAATCTCAAAGCAGTGGCCTCAATATCTTAACATTTCTCGAAACGAAAATTATCACGCTTTCTATCTTACTGGAAACAGTCTTATCCACAATAGTGACGTAATTTGTATGGTATGCTAGAAAAAAATTTAAGCTGAGAGTTACCTCACAAAATGAGGATATAAAATTCAAAGAAATTATCCATACAACGTGAAGGAGAAAGATACATATGGATGAAAGAATTTCGACTGGAATAGGGAGGTGATCATTAGAGTTGCTTTAACAATTTGTAACTATGTTCCTATTATTTTGAACAATCTGGGATTCTAAAATGGAAAATGTCATATGTCGAAATTAAAAACTACTGTAAAGATAAGTGATAAATTCATAATTTATAATGTTCTTAAATTGGACTAAAAAACAGGAGAAAATGCAATTTATTTGGCTCTTACTTTCGAGTTATTATTTTTAAATTGTCCCCCCCCAACAAAAAAAAATTAAACTTTGCTTTTAGGCAGGGGGAAACCTTTCTTTTACTACAACTAATGTCTTGAACAAAATTGAATCTTGAACAATTTTTTAATATTGATTTTTTTTTACTTATAAAATACATTTTCCTAAAAAGTATTTTTGCCATACTAAACCGTTTTAATTGATTATACATTTTATCAAAAAAAATATTACAGGTGAATGTATGAAATTTCTTTAAACTACTGGATTTTAAAGAAGTTTCTCAAAGTATTATTCCATGTATTATTTCAGATGTTTCTTTACATGTGGTATTAGTTAACATCTCAATATTTTATCTGTAGCAATTGTGACATAGTGCATTCTTTTTAAATTTCTTACAAAACAATTATATATATATAATTCTTCTGTGCATGGGTTTCCCACTAAACTCCTCCTAAACGGCTGGATCTATTTTGATTAAATTTTTTTGTGTGTGTTTGAGTGGGTCCCTTATGGGTTTAGATTCAAAATTCGATCCGATAGGGGAGCTGTAATCGGGTTCTTCTGTACATGTGTTTGTCATTGAACTCCTTCTAAACGGCTGGACCGATTTTGGGGGAAATTTTTTGTATGTGTTTGACAAAACCTGGGGAATGTTTTTACGTAATCCGCTTTGTTGTAAGTCGCCACCAGAGTGCTGAAATATATCAACTTCTATACCGTTCAACCCATCTCTATGAAAATTGATAATCATATGTTTTCTAGTATGGAAAATAGGTTTGAGTTATCCCCTTTATTATTTGTTATCAAATGGTGCTGCAGTATTTCATCTTCTATACTATACCGTTGAAACGATATTCATGAAAATGAATATGCACATGTATTGGAACATGGAAAATATATTCGCTATGTGGCAATTTCTACAATGCATTTTTGGCAGGACAACGTATGTTGGGTACTGTTAGTATACATATATATATCTATATGTATTACGTAAGATAGAAAGCCATTACTTATATTCAGGTTACGGCACAGAAAATATTTGTATAAATATATATATAACTATACATTATTATAGTTATATATATTCACAATGTATTATATAAACTATACATTGTATGAAAATATTATATATATATCTATCTATCAGCACTATTACTTTACTTTCAAAAGTATTCTTTTCCATTTCTAAAGAGACACTGCTTTATTAAAAATTAAATTGCCTCTTTTCACAGACTACAATTCCATTGACAGTAACAGTCTGACTGAGATACGACTCATTAGTTTCGTATTAGGAAAGAACAGTTTTCTTTTCATTTAAGAATCAGTAATCTTTTATGCACTTCAGTTTTGAAATTGAAATAAAAATTATCAACTCGTCGTTTCTCGGTATTGGAATTCTGGCGCAGATTTCACTTTTTTATCTCAAGTTTCAATTATTCTTGGAAAAAATTAAAGAAATGCCGAACATAATGGTTAGCATCTAAAGAGAGGAATGTTTTATTTTTCCAATTCAATAGAGTATTTGAGAATACGTTTATATCAGCAAAATCAAACTTTTTTCTTTTCTTTCTTTGCTTGAAGTTTATTTAAAAAAAACTGAATTGGAAAAAGCTTTTTGAATTTCTCAATGTGATTGTTTTTCAGTGTGCTTTAAAGTAGCAACACTTCGGCTTGCAATAAATATATTATGAATACTTTAATCTTTTATTTTTGAATGTTGTTTTAATTTTAAAAATAATATAATTCCTTGACTTCTGAACCAACAAATTCCTGTTCGATATATTTCATTTTTATCTTTCTCAATCCTTCTAGGTTTAACACACTGAAAAAATGATTTGATATTTTTATAAACATAATGTAACAATTTTTACAAATATTGGAGCATTTTGAAACTTGATTTGGGAAACTTTTAGATACATCCAACAAATATTTCCTGCAGATGGTATTCATCCTGAATTTTCACGCAACTTCAATAAAGTCGCCCACTAACTAAAACACAATAAACCCGGAAGTAAATAAAACCAAATCCGTCAAAAATCTCTTTCTATAAGAGCTGTTCTCGAGCAGCTGGAAAGTCTATCACTTTGTAAGAGGATTACATTCTGTGTTTAGATAAAGTAGATGAGGGGGAAAGAAAAAAAAGCTCCCAAATCTCGAGAAATCCCTCAAGAAAGAGTTTCAAGTACAGCATATTTCCAAATATAAGCTGAGAGTGTGTTTTACCCTGAAAAAAATGGACTCAAAGTTCAAAACACCCGTATTGAAGACGAAAAGAAGAAACATTTCTGTATTGTTCAGACATGTCGCCATGAAGGTGAAAATGTTGACAAACAAGTAAAACGGTGGAATAGCCTCAATCAAGCAAAGTAAAATAAAACGTCGAGAGACTATAGTTATAAGATTTTTTTCTAATGCAGCTGGCAAACACTTAGACAGCTTGGTCATGGATGCCTTAAGGCAAGCGCTGCACAGACGTTACTCACTTTGCATTACCCAGGGGGCTCGTGTAACTTGATGATAAGCCACGGACGCGGAGTAACAATGCCCCGTAACGCTCTACGATCCTATTAGGACCGGGACCTACGGTTTAAAGTGGATTCCAAACCACTACAAACACCCATGGCACCGCCGGGATTTGAACCCGAAAACCTCGGTACCGAGCTCCAGAGCGCTGGCCACTCGGCCATTCAGGTCCCTATCGTTATAACATTGAGATGCAAATATGAGGAAATATGAATATGATATGATATTGGGTGCAATCAGGAGAAACATGAGTATATAATATGATATCGGATGTTAAAATAAAAGAAATATGTAAATGATATGATACTGGATAAGAGAAATGTGTGATATGATACTGTATGTAAATATGAGAGACATATGTATACGACATAATATCGGATGTAAATAGGAAAGAAATATGTATATAATATAATACTGGATGTAAATATAAGAGATATGTGTATATGATATGATACTGGATGGAAATATGGAGAAATGTGTGATATGATACTGAATGTAAATATGAGAGATGTATATATATGATACTGGAGAGAGACATATTTATATATATGATATTACACTGGATTTAAATATGAGAGATGTATATGATATAATACTGGATGTAATTATGAGAGACATGTGTATATGAAAATGATACTGGATGTAATTATGAGAGACATATGTATACGACATAATATCGGATGTAAATAGAAATATGTATATAATATGATATTGGATGTAAATATAAAGAGATATGTGTATATGATATGATACTGGATGGAAATATTTAGAAATATGTGACATGTACTGAATGTAAATATGAGAGATGTATATATGATACTGGAGAGACATATTTATGTGTATATGATATTACACTGGATTTAAATATGAGAGATGTATATGATATAATACTGATGTAATTATGAGAGACATGTGTATATGAAATGATACTGGATGTAAATATGAGAGATTGTATATGATATGATACTGAATGTAAATATGAGAGTTGTATATGATATCATACTGAATGTAAATATGAGATAAATTTTTGAAATGATACTGGATGTAAATGTGAAAGAAATATTTATATGATGTAATAACATCATAAAAATATTGGATGATAATGGACGATAGTGTATTTATATATGATAAATGTATATGATATGATATCGAATGTAAATATTAAGGCATATATGCATATGAGAGATATATTTATATGATAAGATACTGGAGGGGGAAATATGACTGACTATTGATTCCCTCCATCGAGGAAATTCGGGGTGAAAATCGAGGTAAACCTTTTATTTTTTTTTCTAAACTATAAATTTTTATTCTACTACTAATAATAATATGATTTACGTAAAGTTAAATATAAATACAGAAATTATATACTAAAAAAATGTTCAAACATAGAAAACGTCCTTTACATAAAAGAAATTATGAGAATAACATGAAAGTAATTGCCAAAAGCTTAAAAATTTAGTTTTGTTAATCTTGTGTAAATACTCTATTATACATTTTTTTTTCCTTTCCGATTTTAGGCATATCAAAATTTAAAACTTATTGCAGCAATAACTGCATCAAAATTTAAAAAACCAAAAAAAAAAAAAAACCACTGTCTTGCAGAAATTTTCATGCGCAATATACAATCAATCCTGATAAAAGTGTATAATTTATGAAGAAAATACAATTGTTTGTTAAAAACTAATTGGAAAAAAAAAAAAATTATAAGAAACTAGAATATGCAGAAAATATTTTAAATAATATAATGAACTCTGTCAAAAAAAAGAAAAAGAAAGGCCCTCTCATGGTTACCATTAAATCTAATTACATTAACATCTGGAAGAAAAAATATCTGATCCACCAACTTGCTTGACATAAATCTTCCGGGATTATTGTACTAGGAAAGACAAACCCATCCACAAAAGAGATTGAAATGAGATTTAAGGGAGATCTTAGAGCTAAATTACTTTGTAGACAGTATCAGATATTTTCCTTGCATCAAGTTTATTTATTATACAGACATAAAATAAGAACTTAGATATAAATTAACATAAAATATCATCGATAAATGCAATTCTTTCTTAATATGCTTTTCTTAATAATGAATAGCATGAAACCTTAAAATGAGTTAATTTAATCCCACACTTACTTGCCTTATTTTATGATAAAATATATTAATTAATTTTCATATTTAAGAATTTTATACGAAAAGGTGTTAGCGGTATTGTTGTATTTTAATGTTGCTGTTGTTTATATGCTGTAAAGTAAAAGATGTCGAAGATTAAAAGACGGAAAAGATCTTTTTATGATGTATTTTTATTCTGAGATTGTTTTCATCACTATTGACATCAAATTTAATTATTTTTTTCCCTTGTGATCTTTTTTATCTGACTGTTTAACATTTATGCGTGTAACAAACACAATTGCTAAAATCGACTTAAAATGTCCATTGCATATTTATTAAAGACATATTATTAATTAATTAATAATTATAATACTATTAATTTACATATTTATACCATTTTGATACAAATTGTATATGCTTTTGGATATGTTTCTTAGATATGCTTTTGGATTATATGTAAAATCTTTTAGGTAAATTTTTAAGAAGTTTGGTATTTTAATGAATTTATATTTTTGCATACCTAAAATTAAATTTTTATGCTTTATCTTGTGAAATATGGGGGGACTTGTTCTGGTAACTACTTCTGGACAAATTTAAGATATACGTAAATGTTGTCATATTTCAGATTGAAAATTGGCTTTTTTTGTGAAATTTTCACTTTTTAAATGACCTTTGTGAATTCAATGGGAAATTTTCACTATTTTTCTATAAATATTATATTGTCATTTGACCAGATTACATTTGTTTTAAAATGAATTAAAAATAGGCGATAAAAATTTCTTTGTATAAAATGTCAACTGCGTTATATTTATTAACTTTAATTTAAATTTGACCGAAATTAACTAACTAGAATACTAATAAATGCATTAAAAATTTGAGTGAAATAAACGTTACTAATTAATCATAAAACAAAAGTTATACAATTCTTCTCTTTAAATTGTATATGCCTGGAAAAGGAATAAAACGATTTAATGAAAGTGTGAAATGAATGATTTTTCAAATGTACGTTTCTCTTTTTAAATTTTTTTTTTTTATAATTTTAAAATTATACATAGTTTTGAAGTGTTTCACATTTCAAACTGGACACGAAAAGTTAAAAAATCTAATCCTGTATCAACTATCCATACCCAAGTTATAAATTTTTTCCATCACTATCTTACGGATTACAGAAAGAATGTCGATAAATTCAAGGAGCCTAAGGTTCTTTACTTTAATAGAATTTTTCAATGGCTTAAGTCCCTTAGATTGAAAGAGTAGTTTACACATAATATTGCTCTCATGAAGATTATTTGGATTATATTTTCGTTAACAAAAAGAATAAAAGCAAAAAAGATGGCAATTTAGGAAAACTTTAGTTTAATACTAATTGGAGTTTGCCTTTAACGTTAACTTAATTGGTTGAAAGTTACTGAAATTAACAACAGATCCAAAATAAAATTTTTATAAATAATCAAAATATTTTTATTTAAATAATAAATTTTTTTGCTGTATAGCATATGTACGAAATAATTTTAGCAAAATAACCCAAAACATTTGAATAAATGGTACACGTGTATAATGTCAAATTAATTTATATTTTCCAAATTATATGTAATTTTGAAGTGTTTCACATTTCAAACTGGACAAGAAAAGATAAAGATCTAATCCTCAATCAGCAATCCATACCGATTTTATAGATTTTTCTTATACGAATTAGCGAAAGAATGTCGATAGAATTTAAGGAGCGTAAGTTTCCTTACTTTATTGAGATTCTTTCAATGGCTTTAAGTCCTTTAGATTGAACGAGTACTTTACACATTATGCTGCTCTCATAAAGATAATCTGGATTATATTTTCGTTTTTAACAAATAATAAAAAAATTATAAAATTTGATAATTTAGGAAAATTTTAGTTTTAGTTTGCCTTTAACGATAACTTAGATGGCTGAAAATTACTGAAATTTACAAAAGGTTCAAAATTAAAATTTTTTTCTCTTCTAAGTTGTTTAAAGTGGTCGAGTGCCAGAATGCGAAGCTTTCATCTACTCAATGGTATGCGATGGAAGTAGAAAAGAAAAGTCGAGATGAATAAATAGTAATCATATGAATTGAAAAAAAAAAAAAAAACAAAAAAATGAAAAAATGATGCTAAAAATGTAACATGAAATTTGCAATCAGTAAAAAGTGATAATATTAGAAAACTGGAAGTTATCGAACTAAAGTAGAATAAATAAGTGAACAGGAAATTAGGGTGGTCTGAGGCTTCGATTCCGCTTAGAAATAGAGTAAGGATACTTGTATGAGACATTGAATTGCGTAAAATAAGTTTGTGCCTTGATGAGTGGCTTTTTGTGGGTCGCAATAGTATTGAAGAAATTTCTAGAAAGTTTTGTAATAGAGTTGTCAATAGAATCAATATTTAAATCTTGATGGATGGTAGAGTTATGGACAAACCAGGGTGCACCAGTTATGATACGAAGAAATTTGTTTTGAATAATTTGTAAAACTCTTTTGTTAGATTTTGTAGCTAGACCCAGATCAGGACAGCGTAAATAAGGATATAATAGTTCTTAGAACTTGTTTAGAAGAATTTCTTCTTATTAAAAGAATTTTGTTGATGTTTTTGTTTCAAATTTATTGATGAGTGGCAGAGTGAGATAAAATTTGTTTCAACACTTTTTTTTTTTATTTTTTTGAATATGAGGTCGAAACGTTAGTTTATTGTCTATGATCAATCCGAGATATTTAATATTAGTTATCCATTCAATTTGTATATTTTTAGAGTGCAATCTTTATACTTAAATAATCAATTTTTGCTGTATATCTCATGCCCGAAATAAATTTTTACAAAATAAGCAAAACTGAATAAATAGTACGCTTGTATAATTCCACCTAAATTCAAACCTGATTGGTCGGAAATAATTCATATTTTCATAAAGTTTAAAATAATAATTTTTTAGAGCAGAATTCTTGAGTTTTAATTTTCAATTTCTATTGTATAAACAATTTCCAATGTATTTTAAGATAATTAAGCAAAACATTTGAATTAATGATATATTTGTAAATTTTTACATATATTTTAAATTCTATGCCATTCTTATAAATAACAGCCTAGTGATTGCTGAAGTATTTTATACAAAAGGAATGCAGATTATTATTCGATGAAATTTTAACTATCACAGTTCTTATATAATTTTTAATTTCTATGAAAGATAAATTAATTAGAAAATATAGTCGACTAAACTTTTAACAATAGTTCTTTCAAATTCTCTCGCATAGAATTAGAAATACGTGTTAAAAATATACATTTACTTAAATATTTATTTTTATTTTCCAGATAAAAGCGGAAGAGCGTATTCATCTGACTGAGCATGGCATATTTTGGATAATTATCTTAATGGAAGAAAACTTCGTAATTTGACACGTCGGTTCAGACTGAAAAATGAGGCAGGGAATATGGATTTTTCTTGATTACTATCATTAACCACATCTTATCTACAATTATCTTTGCATTTTTATAGTAGCTACTTAATGGATGATAATTTATACTATAAGTGCCATCTGGTATTCTGAAAGATGATGCATTTGGTATATAAAAGAAGTTGATGATACGTGATACAATTCATTTTTATGTCTAGACTAAAACAGAAAAATATGTATCTGTCTGTATAGTTGAAGTTAAATAACATTGATATATTTCCTTGTGAAAGAAAACATAGTAGCAAAAACATGGAATCCCTACTGGAAATAATGAACTACACCAGTCTTTTTCTCAATGACTCGTCTGACTTCTTAGACAGAAATTTCAGTTTCTGGAACTCAACGAGAGTGGCGCTTGAATTCCAAGAATCTTCGCCTTATTACGGAGAGTACCTGACAATCTTTCGCAATTGCTACGGTTCCATTCATGGGTATCTGAGCTTCATCGTCTGCATGTTTGGAATAACTGCCAATATTCTCAATATCATCGTTCTGACACGCAAGAACATGGTGTCACCGACCAACGCCATTCTTACTGGTCTCGCCGTGGCTGACATGCTTGTAATGTTTTCCTACCTACCTTTCACATTCCACAATTACATTCGCAATGATCTCAGCGAAAAGGAGAAGTTCTCATACGGATGGGCGGTTTTCACCCTCTTCCACGCTCACTTCACTGTGGTGAATCACACCATATCTATTTGGCTGACAGTCACAGTTGCTATTTGGCGATTCATGTCTGTCAGCTTTCCAGCCAGCAGCGCCAACCTGTGCTCGATGCCCCGTGCCAAGGCTGCCATTCTAGCCACGTACGCTGCGTGTACCATCTTCTGTATCCCAGTGTACATCACTTTCACAGTTTCGGAATTCCAGGAAGCGATGGAGAGGTTATGTACCGAGTGGATTTCAGTGAGATTGCCCAGAGGCACGACAAACTCCTGGAGAAGATCAACTTCTGGCTCTTCAGCGTCATTACCAAACTGGTGCCATGTGTGGCTCTCACAGCTCTCAGCCTGGGTCTTATACGTGTCCTTTATGAGACCAATTTGAGGAGACAGAGACTGAAAAATAGGGCCGAGACTGATAGATCACATGACCGTACCACGCGGATGTTATTGGCTGTGCTCCTGCTGTTTCTGTTGACAGAGTTTCCAGCTGGACTGTTGGCTCTTCTGAGTGGAATATTGGGAACAGACTTTTTCAACAACGTGTATCTCAATTTTGGCGAAACTATGGATGCACTGGCCCTGATCAATAGTGCTATAAATTTTATTATATACTGTTCAATGAGTAGGCAGTTTCGTGACACATTTGCATATCTGTTCTTACCCAAGTGCGGTAAAGCTCAAGAACTGACACCTGTTGCTGACCCGTCCCGCACTGTAGCGACCACGTGTGTTTAACTCTATACAAAATAGGGTTGAAATCTAGAATATTGTACCTCTGAGAAAGTCGCCAATCTTGCATCCCGGAATATTTCGTCAATGTTCCACCAATTTCTTTAGTGTTACATTACTCAACAATAATTCTTAACTTCTTCTTTTTCTAAGCAATGTAATGACTATTTATTTCTACTTAGATAGTTATTTGCAGAATTTTGTATTTATAGTAAATAAAGATCATAAATATATATTCTTTTTAAATATTTATTCTGATAAATTATTGATTATGTTATTCTAAGATTTTTCGGTACTTACGTATTAACGCCACCTCAGCTACAGATTTGGCGGTTTTTAAGTGGCGCCAATCTACACTTAAAATTTTTGTGACACATCATAAAATATATAAAACACTTTATTTAAATCAAAACACTTTCAAAATTCAAAATACTTTATTTAAAAACAAAGTTGTCAATCGGATTTCGGTGGAAAATGGGCCGATATAGAGTTTAACATAGATTCAAAACAGTCTCTATTTTGGCGCTTTGGCAGCTCTTTATTGGCGCATTAGCGCAACTTCTGCTGCGGTGGCGTTAATACGTAAGTACCGATTTTTCTTATAACTCATGTTTACAGTATACAGAAAATAAACAATTTTTATGATGTTGCCACTCATGAAAATACTAGACAAACAAGAAAAACGATTTTTAATTTATTAATAACTTACATTTCGTTATCAAATAATAATTTTCTTTTTAGTGCTGTTAAAATAATTAAGGTTTTATAACAACTGTTATTTGAATTCACCGGGAAAAATATAACTTCTTAAATTTAGAACGTTAGTTTACAGAAGAAAAGGACATTGGAAGGCATTAAATTTTTCTGTGGTTTTCTGATGTTGTTCTTTTGTTTTCTTCGTTCATTAAATAAGGCTATGTACGGACAGATTTTAGTAAGGCAATAAAAAAGATCATTTTCGTCTCCAACAAAGGATATATCAAATGTAAGTTATTCTTGGTTTCTTTTTTTTTTTCCTTTTTAAATAATTTTTTTCATCATTCGAATTTGGCATCGTTAACAACATGAAATATTTTTAGACTTAATAGAAAAAAAAAAAATTGGCGTATTAGCAAATAATTTCGGCGTAATTTTATTGTAGCAGCGATTATTATCTTAGTCTAAATGATACATTTATGTGAGTTAGCAAAACATAATTCCACATAATAATTTGGTGATAAAGCGATTAAATTTGGCGTAAAAGCAATTTAGGAATAAAATTTTGGCAAAATAATGATATATTTTGGCGTTAAAGTGGCAATATGTAGCGTAAAATGAAAACATTAAAATTTTGTCATAATAGCAGTAAAATTTTGGCGATAAAGCGATATAAATAGGCCGTAAAGACAATTTAGGTATAATTCTTTTGGCATAATATAAATAAATTTTAGCGTAAAAATCAATAGCATTTGGCCAAAAGTATTAATGGAATACAATTTTTTTGTGATAAAGCTTTTATACTTGGCGTAAAAGCAATTTAAATAACAAAATTCGCTTAGTGAAAAAGTTTGTCAATAAAGCATTTCAAGGATTCAAATTTTGGCAGGATAGTGATAATATTTAGCGTTAAACTGACTTAAAAGCAATTTGACGTAATAGCTGTTTGGCTACTAGTGTCGTAATAGCAATGTTTGGCAGTGAAATTTGGCGAAATAGCGTTCTAAACAACACTGAACTTCAGCGGTCATTTTGTTTACTTGGCGATTTGGCATCCTAGTGAAGAAATTTTGGCGTAATATGATTTTACCGCGAAAACTATCTGGTGCATTCATTACCATGTTTACTTGTCATTCTGGCGATGAATTTGGCACAAAGGGTAGATTTTTATCCAAACTAGTTCTCATCGATAAAATAGATCAGACATCATGAAACACATATAGATAAAAAGTATCATTATCAAAATACAATACCATATATTTCTAAATATAATATAAGCCGTGAGTAAGTTTTTCTTCAAAAATTTACTGAAAGTTCAAAACCCCGTATAAAAGCTAAAATGAAATAAATATATATATATTGATTTCGAGCATGTCGCTATGAGAGAAAAACTTTTTGATAAGCAGGTAAAACAAATGTAATAGTTCCCAATCAAATCTTTGTAAAAGTAAAACTCCAGCCATTAACGACGACAGCTATAACTCTATAGGTATAGTTGTCCCTATCTCAAGCTAGCACATTCTTTCCATTCAGTCTGTGATGCTAGTCTTATTTAGAGTGGCGTTTTATATTTTGTCTAAAAGACGAGCGGGAAGTGAAATTCTTATATGGCAAATGTCAAACTTCTTCATTGGAGCAATAATTCGATGGCGGGTCATGGCTGTCTGCCTACTGGCAGATTTCGAGACAGGAGATGATTTTCTTTTTAAGGGGTAGGTTTGTCAGCCCTACGCCCAACAGTCATATTAGACATGGACCTATGGTTTAAAGTGAATTCCGAACCACTACAAGCATCCATGGCACCAGAACATGAAGTATGCGACACAGAGCAAATTTTGAACATTATTATTACTTCTGGTGTGCGTTTTGGCAAAAATTTGGCCAACATCACATTTGTCATTTTGGCGACGACCCCACAAATAAACAATATTTAAAATTTCAAATAAAACTCATTTTCATAAACTGAATAACTTATTTTCAAAACTATTTTATTTTTCATTATTTTTTTATGTTCTACTTTTTTCATATGCATTATAAACTAAGGAATAAAAAAATCTCGCTACATGTAACGATATTTGATACAATCAAAATTCAGTATAAACAATGTTTAAACAATAATCAAAGACTTGAGATTGAAAAATATACAATTCAAAATGAAGGGACAGATGCACCAATTCGATGTTGGACACATACAAAATGGAGCTCAATTTGCATAAAATAACTTTGAACTTTATTCCATTCATTGATATGTACCATATGGCGCCACATTGCCATTCATTTTCAAAAAAAGTTTATCCTTCCTTATAAATAACTTTGTACACAACACAGCTTTCGATATTTGCTCCTATTCCTTTTCGGTATTCTATGGATCATTCGTGTCATGAGGCTGTGTATGTTCCTTCAAAACTGGAGAAGTTGAAGCACCATGAGTCAGGATTTGGGCACATTTTGCAATACTTGTTCCTATTCCATTTCGGTATTCTATGGATCATCTGTGTACGTCCCTTCGAAACTGAAGTACCATCTTTGTGAGATACATCAAGATTTGGACACAGCTTTCAATATTTGCTCCTATTCCTTTTCGGTATTCTATGGATCATTCGTGTCTTGAGGCAGTGTATGTCCCTTCGAAACTGGAGGTGAAGTACCACTTTGTGAGATGCATCAAGATTTGGACACAGTTTTCAATATTTGTTCCGGTATTCTATGAATCATTCGTATCATGACGCAGTGTATGTCCCTTCGAAACTGTTCCTATTCCTTTTCGGTAGGTGAAGTACCATCTTTGTGAGATGCATCAAGATTTGGACATAGTTTTCAATATTTGCTCCTATTCCTTTTCGGTATTCTATGGATCATTCGTGTCATGACGCAGTGTATGTCACTTCAAAACTGGAGAAGGTGAAGTACCATGCATCAGGATTTGGAAACAGCTTTCAATATTTGCTCCTATTCCTTTTCGGTATTCTATGGATCCTTCGTGTCATTGCTTCATGTCTGTCCCTTCAACACTGGATACAAGGAAGTATCTTTGTGAGATGCACCACGGTTTGGACATTTTTCTCTTTCATGTACAGATAAGTGGCGTGTTAGGTGTGCTTTCTGCGAAAATCCCTTTTCACATATCTTACACACATGAGGTTTTTCTTTGGTGTGGGTGAGGATATGGCGCATTAAATGGCCATTTTGGGAAAATCTTATCTGACACACGTCACACGCAAAGGGTTTTTCTTTGGTATGGACACGGCGATGATTTTTCATGTAACTCGCAGAAGTAAACTCGGCATTGCACAATTCGCAAGAGTAGGGCTTTTCCTTCGTGTGAGTCCTCAAATGTCGTTTCAAATTGTTTTTATACGCAAATGCTTTTCCACACAAGATGCATTCGTTGGCTTTTTCTTTCGTGTGGGTGAGCATGTGGGTATGTAGATTAACCTTTTGAGCAAAGGACCAGCTGCACACATCACAAACGTGTGGTTTGAGTCCCGTGTGAATGAGCAAATGCCACTTCAATGCTGCTTTCATGAAAAATGTTTTGTAGCAAATATAACACACATGGGGCTTTGTTCCCGAATGGTAAATCAAATGAGCTTTTAAAACATCTTTTCTCAAAAAGGATTGATTGCACGCATTACAAACAAAAGGCTTGACTTTAACCCCACTTTGCAGCTTGGACATCTCTATATTATTATTCTCCTTTTCTTATGCCACAAAAATCTTCTTTTTCCTATTATGACAAAAAAAAAAAAAAAAAAAAAAATCACAAAGAAATTAATATACAATCTAAATATTGTTTTTTTAGTTTCAAAATTAAATCTAAAATTATATGTATCTAATTTTAGAAAAATATAAAAAATATTCATCGCTAAGAATTTCAAAATATTCGAAGTTGCAGGAAGGATAAAGAAAAATCGTTAGCCGTTAAAAAATAAAAATATTAATAAATACATGCAATTTTTCATGCATAAAGAGAATGAACAATAATTACATATAGATAAATAATGGACAAATGTCACAAATATGTTCTTCAATTTATGTAACAAATCTTATTTTTGGGAATTTTAATATTTCTAGATATAACATAGTTGTATATTTTCTGTAGAAAAAAAAAAATGTGCTTAAGAAATTCAGTTCAAGTAATAAATGGGAAATAAAGAATTGCAACAATCCTGCAAATAATAGATTACAGCTAATTTTTTAATTATTATTAAAAATAAAATTATTTTAAAATTTGGATATTACTTAACAAGGTAATAAATAAAAAGGGATACTAAAAAAAACATATTAGCTGTAGAGAAAGATTAAAAAAATGTTTAGAAATTTTAAAAAAATTAATGCTTGGTGGTGAATAATTTACAAATGTAAAATATTAATAAAATTCGGAATTAATTTAAATTTAATACATTTATTTGAAGCAGTTATTGTAGAAACATTTAGTAGTATATGTTCACAAGCAAATTATTTATCCTATATGTTCCTATAAAGAATAATAGATGGCGCCATAATATGGCCTCGAATGTTTTAAAAAGAATTTTCGCACATGTTGACATAACTAATAAATCCTATCGCCAGCAAAAACCTCATAAAAATAGAACTCTTATAACATTGGTTAATTCTTAACCCGTCTAATAACGATATTAGAGGATAAGCTCATTCATATTAGGCTATATACTATATATAGGCTCTGCGTTACTAAATCAAAATAAAGAAATATGAATTTTAGAGCAGTTTGGAGCAGATTTCCCACACCTGTATTAATAATAAATTCTACAAAATTTTCAACAATTCCATTTTAAGAATGATTTTTAGTTGAGTAGATAAAATTCTTCATCTTACACATATTGATTTCATTTGCATATACATGCTATTGAGTATAATTTTAGTTTTAATCAAACACTTTAATTACTTCAAATATAAAAATCTAATTAAACAAATAGAAATAAGACATGACAGCATTTACAGATATTTTTCATGCTTTAAATTTTTAAGAAAAAAAAATTATTTAAATGCATTTTGATTAGTCAAATGTCAAGTTTTTAAATGGATAAAATGTTTTTGGATAATAACATAGTTGTAATTTAAATTTTATACAATAATTTTAACTATATGTATACAAAAAATTGAAAACAATTTCCATATAAATTTACAGTAATATGTACATAATGTCTGTGAGTTAGTATTCAAATTTACTTTATAACAATGATAATAAATGTGAGTCGTTAAGATAATGAATTTTAGCTTGGAGGCTTGAAAAAACCAGATAACTCAATGTTGAACAATTCTGTAATCAGTTTACCTGCTTTGCAATTCATGCTTATCATATTATATACAAGGAAAAAGAAAATTGCTATAACCTAATATGAATAAATGAAATAAAAAAAAAAAACATGCTTGAAAAGTCTTCACTAATTTCTACATTTTGAAATCAACCATCAAAACTGCTTTTTTTTTTTTTTTTTATGAGAAGCAATGTTCTATTTCAGCACAGAAAAATACATCATTCTTTTTTTTTTTGTACATCGAAACAAAAAGAACATCAATATTGCGATAAATTCAAAATCATGGATAAATTAATGCCAGCATTGCCATAGTAAATCAAATACACTGAACAGCTACTTTGAATATTTCATATTTTCTTAACTCAATCTGATTCAATCAATCTTTATTCCATACTAATTTGTGTAAGATATAATGTACCAATGATAATGAATTTTCTAAGATATAGCACATTAGCATACTAATATCAAGACAAATTTAACATAGCAAAAAAAAAAAAAAAGTACTTTGAAATAATTCTCTACATGAAATGAAAAGAAAATTATTAATTATGAAAATTAATACTTATTTCTTTGTAATATGAAAAAAATTAAGAGTTTAAAAAGAAAGTAGTTAATATAAACTATAATTGAAAATTTATGTTAAAAAAATATTTTTTTAAGAAAATGTATTATGTTTTGAAAAAGAAATGTGAATAACAAATCAAATTATTTCTTCAAAATTTAATTTCCACATGTAGTTTACTGAAAGTTTCCTGTTTCTATTCTGAATTAATTGAGATTATCATTGCTATCAGATGTGAATAACGATAAAATAAAAATTAATGTTTGAAAAAAAAAGAAAACACCTTAAAAATACTCAAAAATAAATACCAATGCAAAAATAAACATACAAATTACAGCATACAAATAATAATAAATGGAGAATAATAATTCATTGAATGATTAACAAAGACACATTTAACTGGTGAGTCTAAATAACCTCAAAATGAAAAAAAAAAATTTTTTTTTTTTAATTGAAAAAAAATTTACTTTCTTTTTAAACATATATTTCTCTTTCATCCTATGCAGCAATGAAATGATCTTACTTAATTTGTAAGACTGATTATATGATTATGAGTTAATTTACTATTTTAAAAGTATTTCATAAAAATAAATTCAATAAAAATTAGTAAAAAAAAAAAAAAAAAATTTAAAATGTTATAATTTAATATTGTTAAGAAAATTTAAACAGCTCTCTTGTTATAGAAATAGGGAGTCTTTATCTAATTTTTTTGTTATTTTAACATCATCATCATTTTCTGTTATTACAATATTTACTAAATATAAAACTTTATATTTGGATAATTTACTATAACTGCAAAGCATATAGAATTTTTATTTTATGATATTCATACATTTATTTTATTACATGAGTGGCAATTAATTTTATGGAAATTGTATATATTTATTCTAATTATAAAATTTACTCAATAACTGCGCACAAATTTGAAGTCTTTCGAAAAAAACTGTAATCTGAGAAGATTCCTCTCAATAGAATTCATCAAGCTTATTTTCTGGTGATCCTTTACCAGATTAAATATCTTCCCCCCCCCCATACTATTAACATTGACTGAATGCTGGTGAAATAAAAATTTATAATTTTTACATATCTTTTCACTTTGTGTCTTTTATATACGTCCAATATTAAATGATAAATTAAATCTAGAATATAAAACTGTCATTTTTCTTTCAGTAAATTTCCTAAATTATATAAATTAAAAATAATGAAAACGAATTTAAAAAAAAAAAAATTTTCTCTCATGTCTACACATCTAAAGCATCATTAAAAAAATATTCAAATAAAAAAATATATTAATAAATACATTTCAATACAGCAATTAATGCAAAAAGCATTAATGTATAGAAAATTACTAAGCTCAGTAACTCTAAATATATATTTTAAGCATAGTAAATGTCAATGTGCATGATATTGTGGACACGCTCTAGAGCTTGTAAAAAATGTTTATTTCATTTACAATATTCATAAGTATTTTCATATGATACAAAATAAACTAACTCCAGTAAAATGTGAAGCATTTTCTAAAATTATTAGTCATTATGATAAATTTGCTTCTTCTACTACTATTGTTCATAAGATTGCTTTGTTAACTTCAAATATCTTAGTTTCCTATTAAATAAATATACTTGGAAAATAAATAATTATTCAACATATATTATTATATAATTGAAATTTTTTTAGTATAATGCACTCATTATAAATCATTTTAATTATCTCTACATGTCTGATATTAATTTAATATTATTAAAGAAGATGTTAAAATAAGAATTTTGTTCTTTATATGTATGATGTATATTGATATCAAATATGTAATTCTTCAAAATTAATTTGCAAGTATTTTTTGAAACAAACATTACTAAAACTATACCTGCTGTAATGATGGTACAGCAGTTAATAGTTTAAAATAATATTTAAAAATAATCAAATATAATTGGCAGATATAAATAGATAATGGGAAAAATATCGGTATGAAATAATCTTTTCTTATAGTAAAATTTTAACTTTTTTTTATATTTAAACAGAAAAACAATTTACAAACAAAATAAATAAATAAGATAAAAATATAAATTGAAAATAACAATAATTGCAACTTGTTATTCAGAAATTTGTAATTTGTTAAGTATTCAATTTAAAATATTTTTTAACTCTGATGAAACATTAGTAGTTAACTTATTTTAAAATACTAAGATTAATACTCTTTTATATTAAATTTTTAAGAAAAAAATCTTTTTAAATAGTAACTTTGATTATAAAAATGTCGCAAATACATTTAAAATACAAAATTTAAATGTTAATTAATTTCAAAACTTTACAGCATGAGGAACAACCATGAAACTTTAAATCTATAGAAAATCGTGATATCATGATTAAAAATGCAATATTGGGAGAGAAGAAAAATCTTTCTTGAAAATTAGTTTAAATAACATTTTATAAAAAGAAAAACCATGCATTATACTATGTGACATTAAATAACTTTAAAATATCAACACTGAAATAGTGATTAGAATGTTTTAAAATTAATAAATGGGCAAATGTTGATGAAAAATAATTATTTTATCTGAAATATAAGTTCTATATCAAAAAGTTTTCAATCATGTAAGTATTAAGTTTTTCAATCATGTAAGTATTAAGTTTTTCAATCATGTAAGTATTTTAATTCCATGTAAAAAATTAACATGCATACATAATAAACATATATATAATAATAAATGAGTCATTTTTTTTTTAGATAACTATGTAATCAAAATTATAAATACATTTCACAAACATATCAATAAAAAAGTATATAAAATTTTAATAGCATAATGTAGTAAATAAATCATAGATACATTACCTACTAATAAATTAAACAGATGTAAAACACAGTATTGAAAATTACTTGTATTGCTGAATTACATTAATCATAAGATAGAGACAAATAATTCTTTGCAGTGACTAAGTACCTGAAGTAACCAAATCATCAGCCTTTCAGTGAAAGCTATAAAATAATATGAATTAACAGATTAATAAAAGAAAAAGAAAAGTTTCATTATGTTTTTAAATTTATTAATTATTAAAATAAATATAAATTCATTGCAATAAAACATTAATATTCTTGCTTTTATTGTGGTGTTTCCAACAAGTATGCAGAATATAAAAATGAATATATACATTCAGTACTTATTAAAATAAATTTACTCTGACGAACACATGAATTCTCACTAATTTCATAACTAATACAGTAAAAGAATTATTATTTTATTTTCGAAAAAATTATTATTTTATTTTTCGAAAATACTAAACATTTTCGATTATAAAAATGATTTAAATAAACATAAAAATAAAATTTAAATATTTATTATTTTCAAACTTGACTTAACATTCAAATAATTTTTTTTTTTTTTTACATTAAATCTAATATTATATTTTTATTTCATTTATATATGGTTAAAACTATTTTTAAAAATTAAATAAAAATTACTAATTCTTAAACAAGTTCTTTAAATGAACAACAAAATATTATAATGGCTTGGTGATAACTGTAAGGGTAATAATGCTTTGTTTTTAAAATAGGATGCCTTAGTTTTTGTATTTTTGATAGTACCATGATGGACCAAAATGAAAATTAATCTTGTAACTCAATTTCAACACGATAAAAATGTATAAAGGGAAGAGAAACTCAAAAGATTTTAAAGTTATCACAAAATTCAATGTTTCGATATCCGCAACATTTTTAACACAATAAAATGGAAGAATGTAACAAATGTTCCAAAAATTAAGCTACTAATTTTCAATACATCAAATAGTTAAAAGCATAATATTAATGAATATCATACAAGAGCATCAACAAATATACACTGACCGTCAAATCGTAACAGGTGACATGAAAACAAAACTGTTGCGAAATTCGATGCGCGTTAAAGCGGAACCAGCGAGATATGTCATGAATGAACAATATTGTTGGCTCCCTTTAGAGACAGGCTGTTTCTAGAGGAAGGACGGTGGGGTGGGGTGGAGAAAGAATATCTCTGCTAAGGATGCTGATTCACCGCCAATTGATATTTAATCGCGCCAAAGCATTTCATTAACCCTTTCAGTGAGTGAGTAGTGAGCTTTGAAAGAGTAATGAAAAAAAAAAAAAAAAAAATCCAATATGGATGCAAGGAAAGCCAGTGAATAAGTTAACAAGAATTATTTCTTAAGTTTTGTTTACTTTGTTTACGTGTTTGGAATAAATTATTCTCGCATGATTTAGTCATGAAGATATTCTAATTACAAAAAAAAAAAATAATAATAATAATAAAATAAATAAATAAAAAAATAAAAATAAAATGTTGTTAACAGACGGTTTTATTTAATATGGAAAGCTGTGTTTGAAAAGCTATTACTTCATTACGATTGAAAATCAATGTAAAGCAAACAATGTCTAATGATAAAATTTTGTGAAATTTATTTCGAAGTAAAAATATTATTTGTTATTTTTTTCAAAATTAAAAAAATACTATATTTAATAAATCACACTTTACCATATATCTGTACATGCAAAATTATTATAAATGAATGATTTCCTTTCTTACTATTATTACTACTTTTATTATTCGTAATTTTTTAATTTACAAAAACTTTCTTGAAAATCTTAGAAATGAAATAAACAAATTTTATCTTTCATTAAACAACATAATTTATTAATATTGTTCTAATTATTTAATTTCTTTTATAACATAACTTTAAAACATTTATAAAAGTCTAATTTTTGACAATTTATTATTAATTGCAAAGGAAAAATTTAAAAACAAATTAATACTTGTTTTTTTATTGTTCCAATGCAGCTGGCATACAGACATGGACGTCTTGGAAGCCTTAAGGCAAGCGCTGCACAGATGTACTCACTTTGCATTACCCAGGGGCGCGTGTAACTTGAAGATAAGCCACGGATGCAGAGTAACAATGCCCCCTGGGACCGGGACCTCCGGCAAAGTTTCGAACTACTACAACACCCATGGGCAAAGCCGGGATTTGAATCCGATACCTGTGGTGCCGAACGCCAGAGCGCTAGCCAGTCGCCCATCAGGCCCCACATTAATATTTGTTGATGCTAGCATTTCTAAAAGTGTGTTTAGATTTCAAATTAATTTTACATTTTTTCCTTTTAAATAGTTAACTTCCAGCCTTTCATATCACACTTTTTCGGTTATTCTGAAACTGAGTAAATGACCACTACGCACACAGGAAGTTGATTATTCTAAATTTCGTCGATATCTAAATCAATCAGTAGAAAGTAATTTTTGTAATAGTTTATAAAATGTATTTAATTACTCAATTTATTCATAAGGCATTAAGAAATAATTTTAATTCAATTAAAATGTGAAAAAAAAAAAGTTCTCAAAGGCAACTTTTGATGAAAAAAAAAGCTTCAACTTTTATTTCAATAGCTATTTCTTCGTTTGTTTAAAAATATCTATATGTTCTTTTGAAAATTTCAACTAATCTAATAATTATTTACATTTTGATATTTAAAGCAATTCTAAATGGATGTTTATGCTAAAATTCTTGCATTTATGTACATTATATGATTCTAAAATATTTAAATAAATAAATAAATGTGTGCCTATATTTATAGCAATCTTCAATTGATTTATAAAGAACTAAAAAAATAGTGCAAATTTTCACGTACACTTCTAACTTGTAATATTTTAAATATTTATAGGCTTCATGTAAAATTAAAAAAAAAAAAAAATGGTCTATATCACAAAATGATTAAAGTTCAAACCAAAAGAAATTCATAAAACAATTCGAATCATAAGAAATTATAGTTTGTTAGTAAAAAAATAAATAAAGTATACTTTTATCATAAAAGTTTGCTTAGGAAGAACGTTTTTAATAAAGTTTAAGAACACTGAAGTACCGAGTAGAGTTTAATATTGAATGAAAAAAATTATACATTGAAACAGTTATCCCCAAATAAGCGCTTTTATGCCAATTCCTACTGCTCAGCGCTTTTTGTAGATACTAACCCCGTATGTCTAGAAACTCTGGCCCAATAAGAAAAGCCGAGTGTAACTGAAGATACACACTCAAATTTGAAATTCTTCGCGTAACTGGTAAAATTTCATTTGGCATTGTTGAGAATTTTATTGTTTGAGAATTTTGTTAATGTATAATCGGGGATTCTTCCGTTTTTAAATTAAAAACAATTAAATAAATATATAAAAAAACAAGTTGAAGTTAAGTTGAATAAGAAAATCTTATTAACTTTCCTCTCCCTTACTTACGAAAGCATCACTAGCATAATTTCATTCACGCAAATGCAAATATTTAATAAAAAAATGCTGATATGTAAAGCTGACCATAATTGATTTTTTTCTTCAATATAATAATAATTTTTCTTCAATATAATAAATTTCATAAAAAATTTTTATACCGATTAGATTAAAATATTTAATTTTATCCGATTTGATAAAAGTTTATATATTGATTTTCCTATATTATTTGCCCCAAATGCCGTTGTTTACCCTTTGTGTCAAAATTATATTAACTTTATTTTAAAATTTTTTTTAACCATAATAGTGATATATTCGTCTTTATTTGTTAAATTGCATTCAGAAAAAACAATATGTCTTGCAATTTTGGAACGAACAATAAGGAGCAAATTAAATTATGGCTTCTTTTTATGCATAGCAGCTGGTCATTTTTTACAGTAAATATTTTCAGAATTAAATAAATTATAAAAAAAAGATTTATCTATTAAAATTCAACACATCGTGTTTTAGTATATGAATTCACACTCCTAGTGAATCATAGCTTAAGAGATTGAAAACATACCCTTTATTTAAAATACATTGATTTTTTTTTTTCCCCCCAGAAAAATAATTGGATTCTTTTTGGCTTACTCATTAATATCTGTTTGGATTATTGATTTCTTTTGAATGCAATTTTTAAAATTTTTAAAACCTCAGTTGTTTTTTATTATCTTTATCAAAATACTTCATCTTAGTCTTTATATCAGGAAAACCGTTAATTATTTTAATGCATTCTTTGCTGTCTGTAGACCTCATCAGTGAATCTATATTTTATTGTATATATGAATCATTAAATTTATGTGAGTATAATTTAATATAGCTTATATTTATTTTGTAATCCATGATATGATTTGAGAATATGTCTTCGTCGTGAATGGCGTATATTTGTGTGTAAAAAAAAATTTAAATTTAAAGTGATTATGGCGAGATATAATCCATCAAAATTTAAAAAATGAATTCAACTCTTCGAATATCGGTACATCTATTAATATAAAGAGAATATCATGATTGATTTGATATACCTTGTATTCTGTGAAATATGAGAAATTGATCTTTTATTTAAAGTAAAGGTCAAAGATGAATAAATTTAGCACAAACTGCCAATTAAAACTATTTATTTGAAATTAGCAGACATTTTACAAGACTAGTCCAAATACACGCGTTGTCACATGCTGTTGTTGTCGTGCCTCTGTCGAAACCTGATGCGAACAGACTGGGATGACTGGAGAGTGACGTTCATGACGGGCAACACTTTGTCCCTCGAGTCCAGAGAGTGAAGGGTGAAGTTTCTCAATATGTGGCACACCATGGTCTTCACTTCCATCTCTCCGAACCACCTTCCTGCGGAGAAAACAACATCATCAAGTATCAACAGGGAACTTGATGCACTCCACCATGCCAGTAATTATCGATATAGATACAGGCACAATTTCACACACCATGCTTAATCTCCTTGCAGATGTGTGTCTGCTTTTGCAATTTTTGTATATGCACATTATAACATTCATTTACAATGTGTAGAATGTGGAAACTGTATGATGGCTAATGAAAGCATCAAACACGGTTTTAATAAACAATGTTCAATACATTTCTCATCTAAGCAGCTTGATGTGTACAAAACATGTATCCTTTTATGTCAATGTTTTCTTTGATGAGTTTCCTGGTTCCTTCAACATAAAATTATTATGAAAATGCAAGATTTTATTTCAATTTTTAGTTGCTATCATTTAAAGATGTTTTAACAGCTCTACTGCAGTTAAATTTATTAAGCCCTATAGTATTTTTCTTATCGAAATTCATATTTACAAATATTCATATTAGTCAAATAAAAAATTTATTTTTCATAAATAATATCTCAGAGATGATCGTGATGAAGAATTCTATATCATTTCAGTAAAAAGTAAAAAAAGATCTTGCAATGTTTTCCTGTATGTTTGATGTTTGGCGGTAATAATGCTACAAATTTGATTTGTAAACACTCTCATTTAGGTTATAATTTATACATATCAACAACCTTAATTATTAACAGAATCATCATATGATGCTAATCATTAATGTAGTTTCCATAAATCATGTTGCTCACCTCTCAGTGTTTTAATGTGTAGCCTTTTCTGTAGTTTGTATGTAAAACGGATGAATTTAGAAGCCATCCACCAAATGATTTCAATATTACAAGTAAATTTATCAAAGATAACATCTTCTCAATTACACCAACAGCAAAATCTCTCTTTTGAAATACTTTTTACTTCAAGAGCTATATAAACTATATAAAAAAATGAAACAATTAATCATATTGAGAAGCTATTAACTTACATCCTGCTCCATTTTTAATTTTGAACAATGTCATTTACTATGTTATATTCCAATCTATGAACTCAGTCATTATATGTGCACAATATTTTTAGAGGCCCAATGGCCGAGTGTCTTGCGCTCGGTACCACAGGTTTCGGGCTCGAGTCTCGGAGATGCCATAAATGTTTGTAGTGGTTCGTAGTCCACTTTAAAATGGTAGATCCCGATCTAATAATATCGTAAAGCGTTGTCTTGTTTAGTCAGTCTTCAGTTTTCGTGGTTCCTCGCTAAATGTGAAGCTGCATAATATCCTTAGCTATGGACCGGTCGCCTGCGACGGGGTCCTTGACCTGGTGTAGTCTTTCCAGCACAAGAAGGATTAGTAACAACAACCCAATATTTTAAAAAAATTATGAGACTAAAATTAAATTTATCTTACAAAAGAATTGTCGAATGCGTCGAATATAATGCATGAGCAATAAAATATATACAAGTGAAAAATTTGTTAAAAAACAGAAAGAAATGAAAAAAAAAAAAAAAAAAAAAAAAAAAAAAAGAAATATGAAAGAAAAGAAATATGAAAAGGCTTAAAATTTAAACAAATTTTAAATTTCTGTTTCACCAAACTGGAAGAAAATATTCATTTTTAAATCAAATTTAGAAATTAAAATCATTTATCAGAATAATTTTCTTTAAAATGCACAAAAAAAAAAAAAATTAAATAAATTTCCGTAATGTCCCTTCCGTTACATATATGCCCTCAACTATTACTCGCCGGTCTCTATTGTGAAATGAGTTTTTGAGGAATCGTATGCAGTTGGTCTTAATACCTCCAATTTGGATGCTGAGATTTTTGCCATAAAGAATGTAATTTTTAACCTTCTTGGACTAACTACTAATCTTAATAAAGCAGTTATCTTTATTGACTCCCCCGTTGCAAACTTGGCACCTGCCTCCTATACACCCAGTGATTGCTTCCTTGTTGAAGAGGCTGAGATAAATCTATCCGATGTAATTGCTCCTGGCTGAGAGATTGCTTTTAGAGGATTCCTAGCCATTGCGGGGTGCCTGGAAATTAAACGACCGACCTCTTGGCCAGAAAGAGCTGTAAGTTACCACAGACACAAATTACGTTATCCTTTCATCCATTTAGTTCTGAGGTCAAGAAGAAAATAGACAGACCCCTAAAACAAACTTACAAACTCCTTTTTAACTGATAAAACGTGGAATATACTGTTTTCATCACCCATCCCAATGGACTTGCCCCGTGTAGTTCTTATAGCAAGTTTCCGACTATGGACGGGACACGATTTTCTTAATAAATGCTTGCACCGCATGGGTGTCGCTACTCATGATGTCTGTCATCTGTGCTCGCCGAGTGAATCCATGACTTTTTACATTTGACAACACTCACTGCACTTGATTTTTTTTTTTACTTTTAATTCTGACAAATTTACCAAGGCTAAAATTTAATTAGGCTGCTAGAGTTCTTATGGCGGATATGGCTACAGTTTGATGTAAGGGGAAAAACTACTACTGATGTACTTTCATATTTTCAAGTAATACTGTATAATTAATAAATAGAAGTTCCTTAATGTTAATTTAATTTTTAAAAATTAAATGTGCTTTACTAAAAACATTAGTTAAGAGCTCTTACCTATACAGTTTCTTGGTCCAGCTCCAAAAGGAATGTATGCGAACTCAGGAATGCTAATTCTACTTTCGGGACCAAATCGTTCCGGATCAAACTTCTCTGGATCGGGGAAAACGTCTTCGTTTCTGTGCAGGAAGTATGTTAGCACAACAGCGGAAGCTCCTTTGGGTAAGGTGTAGCCACCTGGGACATAAATCTTCATTAATTTTCATTAAAATAAATGTATGAAATGTGTATGTTAATAACCACTACTGCAACAATGGGTTGAAATCTAAAATACTCTACTCCTGAGGAAGTCGCAACCAGAATTTTTGCCAATTTCTTTAGGGTTACAATACTTTAGAGGAATTCGTAACTTCTTCTTTTTCGGAACAATATAATGACTATTTATTTTTACTTTAATAGTTATTTGCAGAATAAACTTGCGGCGATAAACTTTGGCTACTTTTATTTGAATACTTTTCCAGCAATAAATTTTGGCTTAAAAGCATTTTCAGGAATAAACTTTGATGTAATAGCTGTTTGGCTACTAATGTTGGCTTAATAGCAATGTTTGGAAATAAATTTTGGCGAAATACCAGTTTACAATGACACCGAACTTCGTCAGGCATTTTGTATGTTTACTTGGCAATTTGGCATCCCAGTGAAGGATTTTGGCGTAATATCATTTTACCGCGAAAACTATCTGGTGCATTCATTATTATGTTTACTTGGTGACTTGGCGATGCATTTGGCACAAAGAGTGCAGGATTCTAGATTTTTACCCAACAATTATAATTATAATCCTTTTAAATACATATATATTGAAATCATTAATATTTCTTTGTAGTCATTAACAATAAATAGATTTCGAAAAAGCAATAATTCAGCTTTAAGACAAATCAATTGTTGGGGGATTTTCTCATAACACAAATAAATATTTATTAGCAAAAAAATGTTACGTTAAGTCTTAAAATGGAATTTTGATGAAAATCATATTTAAGATTACAGAGCACCTGTAGAGGAAAAATTTATAAATAACGTTTTATGGAAATTTTTGGGGATGCAATTGTTTAATTAGGCTAAAAAAAAAGAAAATATGAAAATTAAAATATAGAATACTGTTTATTGACTGTGATCAAATAGTACTGTAGTTACAAATAAACTGTTGCCAAAAAAGAATGCTGTTTGTTAACAGTTGGCAAAAAAGCTTATTTTTATTTTTACTTTACCAAAACACTAACCTTTACTTGTCTGACACTTTACCTTTACCTCCTAAAACAACAAGTAAAAACTTATTTACTTGCCGACACATTTACTTATTTACACATTTACTTGCATACACATAGAAATATAACCATGATGCCAAATGCCTTAAACTAAAAGAAATATACTGTTCTAAAGTATATCTGAGATATAGTCAATCGAGTCGTCTAGACTAAAAATACAAGAAAAACGAACAATCTTTTTAACAGAAAAGCCAATAACTCATTCCTAAATGAATATATTTAAATTCTTTTAGTTCAATGGCCACATAATGTTCATTGAAAACTTAGAGTTAAAATTGCATTAGATTGAAAAAATTATTATGGGTGCTATCATTTGGCGACGTAGCAGAAAATACAGAAATGCAAATTACAGAATGTCGCCCTTGTATGTGTCGTACCGATTTTCGTGCTACAGTATCGTTCAACGCTGTTTGTGGCTTTTCGCTACGGAGAACTCATTTCCAATAAAAACAATTTTGGAATCGTGACACTGTAACCGTAACTGTTAGAGTTTCTGTTGTTTTTCATAGATTCTTGAGCGCATATCTCAGAATGCCTTAAACGAAAATTTCATTCATCTCCCATGAATAGTACGGTAGCTAGGGACTCGTATATCGAGAAAAGTTTTATTATAATCATTCTATACATGTAGCTTACCATCATACCGTTTTTATTTATGTTACACATGTATGTTGGGATTGGAGTGAACCAAATAATATAATTAAATTGCTTACAAATCTTGGTTTCTTCAAAAATATGTCTGCCAAACATTGGCACAGAGGGATAAACACGGTTACACTCCTGGAACATCAAGTATTTAAATGAATAAATATTTAAAAATTACATACAAAAATAAACACAAACAATATTAAGTAATAAAAACATGAATTGTTGAGAACGTTTATCCCGTAATAAAAATCACTTTTAATTTTGATTCAATTGCCATAGATGCATGACATGCTAACCGAAAAAAGATGCAATGTACTGAAATGTAAATTAATTTGATAAATGCATAAAATTTATTAATTAATTTATTTTAAGTTTAAAATCTTTCTGAAATTATGGAATAAGAAAACTTAAAACTGATTTCAGTATAAATTTAATTTATATTCCATGGCTGTTCAGTTATACAAATATTTAACATTAACATACATTTTTCAACTTGAGCGGCTGTTTCTTTTGCATAGCGTACTTTGCTTGCTTATATTATCACTAAAGAAGAATTTAAATTATTTTTGAAAGGTAAACATGATCTGTAATAGGAAGCGATATCCATTTTTATTGCACTTATTAAGCTGCTAAATAAGTTTCTTTCATTTGAGTGAATAAATGAAAATTGTAATAGGATATGATGATTATAAAACACTGCATTGTCATTTATTCAAAATGGGATTCTTTGGAATGCATTATGTTTAATATGGCGAAAATGAAATGCATAAATGACATAAATTGATAATAATATTTGATATAAAACAAATGATAAAAATATTTGATGTGAGCAAATGATAATAATATTTGATGTAAGCAAATAATAATAATATTTAATATTAAACAAATGATAATAATATTTGATATAAAACAAATGATAATAATATTTAATATAAAAAAAAGGATAATAATATTTGATATAAACATATGATAATAATATTTGATATAAAACAAATGATAATAATATTAGATATAAAAGAAATGTACCAGTTTTCTTCAATATTGATATTCAATAATAATTAATTTTTGAAAATGTCGCTTTTAATTTCTCTTTTATTAATGCCAATGTTACCTAAATTATTTCTCACGGGTAAAATTTGAAATTATTTTTTTGATTTTTCTTGCATATGAATTAGACATGACATTTTAAAGGCTTAATGTACTTTATAAGTCCATTATTCAGACCATCTAAACCAAAATGTATGATGCAAATGCTGGGTGTACCATAAGGTTATTTACAAACCTTAGGTGTTGTACTGACAGACCATGGGGAACAATTTTTACACAGGAAATTGTGTCCAGTAACTTGAGCGCTAGAAGGGATGTTACATTAGCAAACTGGTTTTTGAATGGATGTAGCCTGAATTACCATCGAAGATTCTGCTTATCGATGAAATACATGTGTCCATGCAAATCAACTACATATTACCATAAATATATGGTCTGGAGATATACATCCAGAGAGTAAGAAGATTCCTACTCTATGACTGCAACGCATGGATGCAGTTACTTATTGAATATTTTTAGAAGAGGTCTTGTCCAATTAGAAAAATGAGATTTCAGAGTTGACCCATCTGGTCTCAGTAGAATGGACAGCTAGTACATTTCAGCAGTGATGGGATGGATTATCTCAATAGGCCTAATACTCGTCGCTAGAATGACAAGGATAGAGTGAAACCTTGGCTTTACTTCTCTGGACATTATTATTTGAATGAGCGTAGCCAAAATTAATATCGCGGATTCTGCTTATCGGTGAAACGACTTTATTGTGAAGTGATATCTGTTTGAGATCAAAAGAAAGACATGTAGTATATTAAGATCAAAAGCATATTAAGATTATTATGATAAACATATGGGTGATATCAGTTACTTATTAATAAGTCTTAACCCAGTATAGTATCCTTAGTGTAAGAAGCTTTCTACTCTATTATTGCGTGGACGAGGTTATTTATTTCGATTTTTTTAAAAAATGTGTTGCCCCGTTGGATGGACAATGATTCGGTTGACCTATTTGATCTCAGTTCAATGAGCCACCCACATATTTCAGTTGCAGTGGGTTGGATTACCTCAGCATGACCAATATTCGTTGTTGGACTGACAAAGGCCGATGGAAACCAAGTTCTTGTCTTCCTGGATTTCTTCCTATCGGATGGCATCAAGTCCTTTGCATACCAGATATCATCAACCTTGAACATATTGTAATTTTCCCAATTTTGAACATATTGTATTATGACCATGATATTTTATTTCGTGAATAAATAAAGTTGTTTTAGTTGATATAGTGATATTTGCGCTGTCTTTCTTTTATTCAGTTAAATTTTATCCTTTGAAATTGTTCTTCGTGATCAACTTTCTGGACACATTTATAATAATAAAAATACATATAAATACAACGGTATTATTCAGCGCAGAATGGGGGACACTTAAGTTATTTAATTTCAATTAAAGTATATTTTATTTACTTAATATACATTAAAATTCTTGGGTCTTATTTAATTGAAAATATCTAAGCAAATAAAAAATAAAATTTGCAAAACTTTGGCACGTACAAATTTAAAAAAATAACTTTAATGAACACACTTTAATGAATCTTACCTTTAGTACGCTATCCAAGTATTTGAGATCGTTGAGATCGTCGACCGAAAGAGGTCTCTGTGCGTCTCCTTCAAACACACTGTCCACTTCTTGGTGAATCTTCTCTTGCACCTCAGGGTGGAGACCTATCAGGTACAGGGCCCACTTGACAGCTGCAGCAGCTGTGTCGTGACCCTTAATTCAATAAAGGAAAAGTAATATTTAGAAAATTGTAACTGTGTATTTATGACAGGCAAAATTTGTTTGATTTCCTTCATGGTTTAAGATTAGAAATCCTGATTTGGGCTGTTGTCATGTTTTATACAACATATGTGTTTCAGGTTCAAAGGAACATGTTGATGATATGGGATTTATATTACATCCTAAATGTCCTTTCAGTCTTCTCAGAGAATAAAGCGGCCTGGTGGCCAAGTGGCTAGCGCTCTGACTATTGGTACCAAAGGCTTCAGTTTAGAATACTGATCGTGGCAGGGATGTTTGTGAGTGATTTAGAATTCATTTTAAACTGTAGGTTCCGGTCTGTTTAGCCCTCGTGTGCACAAGATGACCGTAGAGCGACAAATCAAACCAAACCAATCTCAAAGAATAATGTTTTGCGAATTTATGAAAATCTTTTAGGAAAAAACACCCCGCTGACAGCCTGATGATATTTTACGACAATATGCATCAAAATTCCCTATTAAGGTTTCTTAATAGAGGGAAAGTTGAACATTTTCTACAAAGTTTCAACCTCAGTGGACTCTTAAATTAATCGGTCTATGATGAGGCTATTATATTCCTTTTCGATCAAAACATTCAATATTCTCTATTAATAATTTTCTGTTTAAAAGCGTATTTTGGTAAATAAATTTGTGAAAAATAATGTTCCATTTTAAATATTGAACTTACCGCCACCATGAAAGTGTCCACTTCTTGCATGACCATTTTCTCGTCGAGCGCTTGGTCCTCGATGTGCAATTTCAAGAGGACTTCCAACAATGATTTGTACTTGATGCTGTCGTCCCCCTTTTCACCATTCAGGTACCTCTGTTTCCTATCTTGGATTACCTATACATTCAAACGAAATATTAGGCTACTCAGAAATAGTAGAAGTCAGATGTCTGCCATAAGATTGAAATAACTAATTTTTATAATTTTCTATGAGACAATTTAAATTTTATGTCAGTCAAGACTGCTTGATATATTGGAAACAGACAAATTGCCTTTTGAACAGACATGGGCATGTACAACTCAATCTCATTTGAAACATTTATTCTTCTTTCGATTTCAATCCCTGCCAAATCTGTTAATAAACGTTGGATTTAACTAATAGAATCAGATGAAACCAAAATTTTGCAGCACCTAGATTTTTAACTAACCAGCAAAATCTTTATCTTGGGCTGTGTAAAAGACGAGTCTATTTTTTGAGATCATATTAAACATCAATGAAAATTTATTTATCATCAATTACAGAAAATTTAATACATGTAATAATAGTAAAAAAATACATTTTTTTCTACTACTTTCTGTATTGTAAACAATTCAATGTCCAAAGAATTTCAATGGGATTTTTACTAAAAGCTTCTAAAATAATGTTCAAAATATTACTTTGTCATATTTTATTATTTTCTATGTATAGTTATAAATTTTCGTCGTGTATCTTTTGAATAAAACTTTTCTATCAAATTCATAGATCGATATATTTGTAAAAAAAAAAAAACCGAATAGATCTTCTGCTTCAATTAGCTTTCGTAAAAATTAACACTCTGTTAGATAAGATGTTTTTATTAGCTTTCGTAAAAATTAATACTCTTAGATAAGATGTTTTCATTAGCTTTCGTAAAAATCTATACTATGAAGAAAGAAAAACGCCATGATGAAACAATTTTATAAAAACATAAAAATATTTCTGAAAACCATGACTATTAAAAGGAAATAATTTCCTTACACTTCTAGAGAAATTGTGCACTTCTTTAATGTGATAGGCTGCTTCTCTTCCAGCCTTTGATATCCAGTAGAGGATGTCGGGCCACTGCCAAAATTTAAGAACTCTAGCCATCACTAGATTCGTTGTCCTACAAAAGAAATGAAATAAAGTTATTTACTTCATGTTGGAGCACTTAAAAAATAAATTTGATTTTAACATTTCTATTTATCTGTCATTTAAGAATCAGGCAAAAAATTATATTTGTTTAACACTCCTTTCAATATTAAATTTTAAATTTCAATAATTTTATGGAACTCTTGCATTTTTGTAATTAGTTTTAAAAATTTGTATACTAAAAATCATTAGATATGCAAACTCAAAATACTCATTCATGATACAAAAAAACTAAAACGATTTGTTAAAGAAAGTTTTAATTAATTAGAAGTAATAACAAAGGTGGTTTGTCGAAGAAAAAAAATTGAAATTACAGCCTAATTTTTGATGGAATTTTTGAATATAAATTTATTATAAAAAAAATTATAATTAAAAATAATTAATTAATAATTTATAATTAAAAATTATAATTTATAAATTATTATTAAAAATATATATAAAAATTTACTTTTGTTTTTTTTTCTATTAGTAAGTTGTTGTTCTAATGCAGCTGGCAATACAGAGACAGTTAATCTTTATGCCCTAAGTAAGGGCTGTACCGCTGTTACTCAGAAGAAAATTGAAGTATGTAATTGTAATGGATGTGGCTTGGATTTACTACATTAACAAACACCTCTTGTTTATCTATGTACTCTTTTAGGTCTTTTTCTCCTCTTTTCCTGTAGTTAATCGATCTTTTTGTATTGTAATCTAATGAATGTATTAAATCCAAGCCGCATCCATTACAAGTGCATACTTCAATTTCCTCCCGCCTAATAATTTCCATACAAAGTTTGCACATTGTCTTAGGCTGACAAACATGTTTTGGCGTTAGACGGTGAACGTCATGTTTTTCTATTATTATTATTAATTTGAAATCAAATATTATGCTTATGTTTACAGTTTTTACATGGATGTATACATATTTTGCTATAGTTCTTTGGATTGTTTAAACTTGAGTTGCAACTTTAGATGTAAAGAAATTTAATTACTCTTTTTGGATATATATTATTCCTCTTTTTACCTAATTAAAAGTAATTGTTGACGTTTCTTTACTTTTTTATTAGTTTTCTATTTTACACAAATATTAAAATAATATTTTTTACAATTTTTTAATATTTCAAATATTATGCTTATGTTTACAGTTTTTACATAGATGTATACAAATTTTGCTATAGTTCTTTGGATTGTTTAAACTTGAGTTGCAACTTTAGATGTAAAAGAAATTTAATTACTCTTTTTGGATATGTATTATTCCTCTTTTTAAATAATTAAAAGTAATTGTTGATGTTTCTTTACTTTTTCATTAGTTATGTCATCAATTTTACACAAATATTAAAATAATATTTTTTACAATTTTTAATAACCAAATAAAAGTATTCAATGTAAGTAAAGTATTATCGATAAAAGGGCATAAATATATCCTTGGTATGTAATAATTTAATTTCAACGACATTTTAAAGGATGATAATTAAGTTATATTCTGAACTGTTGCCATAAAGACTTTTTTTTTTTTAATCATTGTATCATTGACCGAACTCCTTCTGTAAAGTGTTGTTCTTCTGAGATTTAGTTGTCGAAATAACATTGTTAAAAATTTTATTCAATCCGAAATAATAATATTCTTGTCAATATTTATGCAAATAAAGATATAGATTTTTTTTTCAATTTCAAACCAACATAATTGTAAAAAAAAATATTTTAAAAATTCTGACAATGAATATAACGTGTAGGGAAAGATTTGCAAATAGAGAATATGAATAAAAGTAAAAGTAAAAGCAAAAATAATTAATTGGGAAAGTATCAATTAAAGTTAAAAATTCAACGTGATAAACATTTTATACATATAAATACAATGGACAAAAGAATGAAACTAAAAATAAAATAAAAATGATCAAGACACAAGTTCATCAAGATTGGGTAAAAAGGCCCACAGTTCAAAGTTCATGGAAAATTTAAAGTATCATTAAAATTAGCATGCTTAATTACATTTAACACACCATGAGTTGAACTTGTCATACCTGTGAAGCGATCTGACGTACTGCGCGCCTTCATTCTCAAGTGCTCCTATTTTCACACCCATAACACATTCTGGAAAATAAACAGAATTGTTGTAATCATTTAATTTTATTGAAAAGATATGAACGGAAACTAAATAGAAAACAACATGTTTAATTGGTTGAGTCCGTACTTTTAACATGATTATTTTATCAATACTATAGACATGCTTATAATATATAAGAACATATATGTGATAGTTTTTATACAATTTGCGTATAGCGATTGCCGGCAGTAGTATTTAGAGTGCAAAATAGACGTATTTCTACTTTTTGTTTAATGTGCAACTCATTTAAAATACGCTGTCATTTCAATTCAATATATCACTGGCAGCCATATACACTTTCTTTTAGGCCTCTTACAGCGCCATCTATTAATACACTTTGGAACTGTTTTTGATGCCGTACCATTTTCCCTTCTTCGAGTATCTTCTGTTCAAATGTTAACTCATTGTGGCGAGTGGTTTTTTTTATAGCATTTTGAATATGGCACTTTAATTGTAATCACCCTGTATATGCTGAAATAAAAATTAAATTCTCTGGATTCAGAGACATTAAGCTGGCTTGATCAGATCAGCAGCTTCTTCAACACTAAATTTTTTTCGTTCAAATCTAATTTCTTAGTATTTGGATATAGCTGCACATCATATATGCTTTTCTACAGCTATGTATATGGAAAAACTGAAAAATAAGGATTCATAAATGTCATGGATTCAGTAGGGAATTACCACAGAGTATATCCAGAGTGGACAGAGATATCGGTGTGTCCACTATCGTGAATTCGTTCTCCGTCTCTTTCATGAGGTGCTTGACGAACTTCAGCGAGTGCTCGTTGAAGACGGTGAGGTAGCCTTTGAGCATGTTGCTCTGGAAGCAAGGGGCGAACAGCTTCCTTCGGTCTCTCCACTGGGTACTGTCACTGAAACACAGAATGAGATGATAATTCTGAATACCAACGTTCTATTATTTATTTATATGTATTCTTAAGTAATAGCCAACTAAATAAATAACCAAATTATATGGCTAATTACATTCAAAGACGAAAAAAAAATGGAGTTTTTAAATTAATTATATAAACTCCTACAATTCGAAACAAATCTAGTATCCAAATACATTTCAAACCAACTAGTCAATAATTCCTCTTTGAAGGAAACTAGTGAATGAAAAATTGAAGCACGTCACCAATGCTATTCCGCAATCTCCAGATATTAAAATCACTCTCTACACTAATGATACAGCTATCTTATGTCAAAATAATAACCCATTGGTTGTGACATTTACTCTTCAAAATTATATCATCTCCCTTCTGTCTTGATGAACCTGTTGGTAAATTAAACTCAATACTGACAAAACTGAGGCTGTTCTCTTTTACTCGAAAAGGAAATTTACTAACCCAACTATCACTATTTATAACTGAACTTTATCTTGGTTTCAGTCTTGATAAAAATCTCACTTACTCTCAGAATATTAGAAACCTCCGAAATAAATTTAATAAAGCTATCCGCATCTTTTATCCTCTAATTTATAGAAACTCAAACCTGTCGCTACATATCAAAATACTATTTGCGTATATTACTTTTGTCCCATGGTTACTTATGCAAATCCAGTTTGGGGCTACGCAGCAAAAAGTAGCTTGGAAATCATCCAAAGACTTGAAAACAAAATAAAACAAATCAAACAAAAAATCATATCAACATAATAAAAAAAATCATATTCACAAAAATTGAAGTACCAACTCACCTTGGTACTTCAGGAATCAGAATATTAAACAATCGCTTAAATTCCCAAACATTTATACTTAATTTCCAAAACAATTTATACTTAACATTTCTAAAACTTCCTACAATAATCTTCCTCGCACTGGCAATTCAGTTTTAAATTCTTTTTTCTAGCTATGATATCTAGCTATCTCATCTGAAGTGCCATTACTGCAACACTCACAGGATGGTGTTCCTGCTTCTAATGTTATACACTTATGTCCATAAATTAAGGATAATTCAGAATCACACAGAAATTGAACTCTAAAATAAAAATTTCACCTGTAGAATTATCACACACATCTTGAAGAAGAATATGCAAATTACAGGAAACCACCAGATGACGCGGATAGTACGTCACAATGACGAGAGTGTAAGAGAGGGGTATATAAGGAATGGGGGCAAAGAAGTAAAAATGTTCACAAGCGCTTTAAAGCCTTTCAGTGCAATAACCGCATAGTTATGACACAAAGGGAAGCATTTGGATGATTTTTTACGTGGTAGAATTATCGGACGACTGGAATGTGGACGTACCCAGCTGGAAGTATCCGAGGAACTTGGAATCGCCCAGAGTGTCATCTCCAGGCTTTGGCAATGATTCCAAGATGATGGTAATGTGAGTAGATGTTACAGCACAGGTCGCCCCCGAGTTAAAACGCCGATTGAGGACCGGTATTTAGCAGTTACTGCCAAAATAAACAGACGGAGCACAGCATCAGACCTGTCTCGTCAGCTCTCTTCAGCTACCGGTACGACAGTTTCAAGGCAGCCCGTGTACAGACACTTAGGTCACATTGGTCTATATGCTCGTAGGCCTGTCAGATGTGTTCCACTTATCGCAACTCACTGTCGCCTGCGATTAACCTGGAGTAGAGAGCATGCATTGTGGACACCGCAACAGTGGTCTGGTGTGATGTTTTCCGACAAGTCCAGGTTTAGTTTGCAGTCTAATTATCGCTGGACTTTCATATGGAGAGCGTCAAGTACCCGTTACCACCAAGAGAACACCATTGAATTATTCTTGGTTCCAGAACTGACCTGCATATTCAGAGTGTAACGATGACAGGCTACATCTATCGGGATGTCATTCTGGAACAACATGTACGTTTGTTTCGGGGCGCCATGGGTGCTGAATTTCTGTTTATGGAAGACAACGCCCGTCCTCACCGTGCAAACATTGTAGACGAATGCCTTCAATTGGAGGATATCACCCGTATGAATTGGCCAGCCTACTCACCGGACTTGAATCAATAGAGCATGCGTGGGATATGCTTGGCCGACGAATTGCAGCCCGTCAACCCCCTCCCACCTGTCAACCGGAACTTCGGAGGGCATTGCTTGATGAGTGGTGTAATATTCCCCAAGATCAGATTGATAATTTGATACTCAGCATGCCTAGGCGTTGCGAGGCCTGTATTGCATCTCCGGGAGACATACTCCATATTAACCATCATACTAACCATGTTATAATGTTTTTGTAAATAGGTTCTTTTTTGAAATTTGCTCCAGGGAGTAAAAATCGCATTTGTTTTGCTTCTGTCTCTTTCTTTGCCTGAACCATAATCCTTAATTTATGGACATGAGTGTAGTTTCTTCTCATTTCGTATTGATGCATTTTATTTTTAAAGTTTTCAAAAAACGTTTTTTCTCTCTTAACGTATACTATTGCGTTGTTTTCATACTCCATGGGGCTACACAATACTCTGTCGCAAATCTGATGGCAGTGTTCCAATACTTTTTCAGTAAACTTTAATGATTAATTAATGTCATATGTCCTTTCATGCTATTATAAAATGTTAAAAGTTAAAAACTCTGAAACCTTTGAAAACTCGGTAGCTGTGAATGGACTTGCTGTTGTGTAATAATCTATTTTTCTCGTTTTGCCGAACTGCTACAGAACAATCGCTTGAGTATTTGCTTTTCCACTCAAAAATGCTCACCAATACCATGATAGATACTGAAATATGTGTAAAACTACTGCACTTAAATTTTCAGAACGAAGGACAGTGGATGTCGTTGGACACGCTAGAATAGCCCAATTGCATCGGCCAGATATCACCCACAGAAGTTAAAATGGTATTATTTACCAGCTGTTTTGAGAAGAAATGAAAAACCCATAGATAAAACTAGTTCAGTACAGTTCAGGACAGTGGATGTCAGTTGGACATGCATGCTTCAATAGCCCAATTTGGTCGCATCGGCCAGATATCACCCACAGAAGTTAAAATGGTATAATTTGCCAGCTGTTTTGAGAAGAAATGAAAACTCATAGATATAATGCTGTAAAACTAGTTCAGTACAGTTCAATTCACTGGTTCAGGACAGAGGATGTCAGTTGGACACGTATGCTACAATAGTCCAATTTGGCCACATCGGAAAAATATCACCTACAAAAGTTAAAAGGTATTATTTGCAAGGAAAAAAATTCATAGATAAAATACTGTAAAATGGTTCAATTTCAATACTTTTGCGCGTGCGCTTACACGTATGGCGACATGTTGTTTTATGGAACGCATCTCATTCTGTGTACTCTCTCATATTTTGCAGTTCGTCATATGTATTCAGACTTACCTTGCAGTGTTGATTCAAACTTACCAAGTGAAAAAGACTTCTTCCGACAACTCTATGAACGAAATTATAACTCCAACTCTTTTCGATATTTTTTTTCACTTGCAAAAGATCCTGAAAAAGCGAGATAGTGATTATCTTTAAATATGATACACTCAAATGTTAATATATATTTTAAAACTTTGATTAACTAATACAAACTTTTTAAACTTTATTAAATAATGATGAATATGAATAAACTTCGATAAGCTTAAAGTAGCAATCACTTTTGAATAAGTTAAAATTTATCAAGACTTTTACATAATAAGGTTCACAGTAAAGGGATTCTATTTAAATCACACACAAAAAAATACTATTACTTGACCATTTAAAAACTGCAATTTTTTGCATGCTCTTCAACTTATATTTTGATCCGAGAAAACTAATATTATTTAGTTTTTGTTTCACATTTAAATTTATGTTGGTGGTTAATTCTCGTGACGTGTTACATAAGACATTTTCTACACTTTTCAGTTCATTGCAATATCTTTATTATCTAATTTCTAGTCAGCATAAGGAACTATTTTAGCATTAATCACATAATAAGGTAAATATTTTCATTTTGCATTGTTTCAAAACAGTTTTTAGAATAACTTTTTCTTAAATTTTTATCACTAATGAGATCACTAAATATGTCTTACTGAGAGTCAGTTTTGCAAAAGAAAGTACGTTTTTTTAATTTATTAAGAGGTACAGATTAATTAATATTATAAGATAAATTTATTCGTGGTTTGAGAATTGCACATTTTTTTGTTACATTAAGGCTACAAACATTGAAGTTAAAAAAAAATGTCAAATTTGAATTTATTTGTTTTAGGTACATAGCTGTAAAAGTAATTTTTATAACGGTTTTGTTAATTTGATGAAAAACTAAAATATTTTCTGTGGTTCCGTTGTTGAATTGACTGAGCTAACATAAACAGTCATCCAATCTCGTAATTGTGTAATTCGAGGGTGGTTTGACAATTTTAGTGAAAGGAAATAAAAGGTTAAGTATGAAAATATACCTGATTACATGATATATAGGATAAAAACAAATGTTATGCAGAAGTTTGTTTAGATGGTTCATGTCAAGAAAGCATTATCAGTTATTGAGATTTAACCTGTTATTGAATACATTACTAAATAATTTATTCATAAAAACTGACAGAAATATTCAGAGAAAAAAATTGTTATAAAATAATTAATTTCTGGAAGATTTTATTTCATATTATAAGAAAAAAAGCTTTTAAAAGATTTTAAGAGCAGCAATATTTATTTTTAGGAATAATTAGTGACTTTTAATGTTTAAAAGGAATTTCTTTTTCTTACATCAAACTGTAGTGATATCCGCCATAAGCCCAATTCAATCACCTTGGTAAAGTGGTCAGAATTAAAAGTCATAAAATCAAGTACAGTGCATGTTGCCAAATGTAAAAGTTCATGGTTTTACCCGACGAGCACAGAGGACAGCTTGTCATGCGGTTAAAGTGTTTATTAAGAAAATAATGTCCTGTCTTTGTTTAAGAAACTGTTATAGCACCTATTTTTCTATTGTATACAAAGTAGTTATTCAATTTAATTTATTGCCATAACTGTAAAGTCTAAGAAATTTAATAAAAAGTAAAAAAAATTTGTGAACGAACCCTGACTGCTTCCGATTTGTGAATAAGCACAAAGGACTGTACGCTATCCAGGTGCAATACAGTGGATAATTCCGAAAATTATATGACCATTTTCGAAAAGCTTCCATCAAACCTGAGCAAGAAACAAAAATTTTTGCAATTCACAAATCTAAAACTGATAAGGAGCAAATATAATTTTAAATAAAAATGATACAGGTTTAAAATAAATCTCTTTTTCTTCATGTTATATGTTGTAAATAAAATAATTGCAATTACAATATTTACACGCTTGAATGAAAATAATTTAAATTAAATTATTAAATGAAAATAATTTAATTTACATTTTTAATATTTACGTACATTAACTTTGACTAACTTTAAGTTTTTTAACTTTGACTTTGACTAACATAATATTTTTCAATTTTGACTTTGACTAACATAATATTTTTTTCAATTTTGACTTTGACTAACTAACATTAATTTTTTTTAAATTTTGACTTTGACTAACATTAATTTTTTTGCTACGTACCTTATTAAAAATAAATACTTTAGAAGATAAAAATAAATGAAAATATTTTTAAATTTGCATTTTCAGTATTTACGTACATTAATTTTGATTAAATATGTTTTAATTTATGCACTATTCGTTTGAATAGATAGTGCTATAAAAGTAGACAAGAAATTCATAAATTTTAACATTGTTTAGTAACTGATATGTTAACGATTTAATAATAAATAAATTTAGCGTTCAATAAATATCACAAATTGATCTTTTCCATATATCACAAAAGTTTTCCATATTGCAGCTGATTAAAGTTTATTGTAAAAGAAAACCATTAATTTTATAGAAGTGAATGTTTCTAAAAATCTAAATATAAAATAATAATATCCACTTAATTTTTAAAAATAAAAGTAATTTATTAACATTTAAAATCTTGTCATAAATAAAAAATAATTGCAGTGAAACTATTTATACGCTTGTAAAATTGTCACTGATAAATTTAATATGAGAAGCATTATTAAAAATAAATGCTTAAGATAAAATAAATAAAAATAATTTACATTTACATTTTTAATATTTACGTACACTAATTTTGGTTAAATATGTTTTAATTTATATATTATTCGTTGAATAGAAAACGTTTGGGATTCATAAATGTTAACGTTGTCTTGTAATTGATATATTAACGGTTTAATAATAAATAAATTTAGTGCCCCATAAATATCACAAATTTTCTTTAATTGATCTCTCTCATATGCTGCAGTCTGATTAACGTTTACTGTAAAAAAAAACCCCATTAATTTTATAAAATTGAATTTTTTAAACATTTATATATAAAAGTACTAAACCGTTAACGTTATAATTTTAAATAAAATGATACAGATTTAATATCAATTTCCTTTTTCATGTTACTTGTCACAAATAAAATAATTACAATGAAAATATTTATACGCTTGTAAAATTGCCACTGATAAATTTAATATGAGAAGCATTATGAAAATAAATGCTTAATATAAAAATAAATTAAATTTCAATTTTTAGCATTTACGCACATAAACTTTGGTTAAATATTTTTAAATTTATACATTATTCTCCTGTTTGAATAGAAAATGTTATAAAACCAGACATAAAATTCAAAAATTTTAAAGTTTTCAAGTAATTGATATATTAAATGTTTAATAATAAAAAAAATTTAGTGCCAATAAATATAAAAATTTTCTTTACTGATTTTTCATATGTTTCCTTTTTCATCTTAACTGATTTTTCATATGTTTCCTTTTCATCTTAACTGATCTTTTCATGTGTTCATATGTTCCTTTTGCATCTCCAACTGACCTTTTCATATGTTCATATGTTTTCTTTTCATATGTTACAGCCTGATTAAAGTTTACTGTACGAAAACTCATTAATTTTATAGAATTGAATTTTACTAAAAATTTACATATAAAAATACTAAAATGGTTAATGATATCCCCTTAATTTTTATTAAAATAAAAAATAATTTATTGACATTTAAAATTTTTCATAGTTTCTGACGAAGTTTACATGGTAAGCATTATTATGTTCTGAAAAGATATAAAACTAAAATACTAAACCGTTAATAATATCCACTTAATTTTTAAACATAAAATAATTTATCGACATTTAAAATTTTCATACATACTAATGAAGTTTGCATGGTATGCAAAATATTCTGAAAAGATATAAAAGCATTTGTGTGCTAATCTGTAGTGCATAAACAATAAATATACATAGTACCATATAACTCTGCAAAATGATTATGCAAAAATTGCAAAGGTTCTTTAAATACTGTTTGCTTTTTTTATGAGGAATAATTGTATGTGCTGAATTTGTATTGAATATGAGGAATACACTTTTTATTGTATAAAAGATTGATTCATAGATAATTTTAATATATTGATTGCTGACACTAAATATTAACATAAAGATCAGCAATATTTCCATAAGTAAACTGTAAACTGTATTGTGTAAATAAATTGAAATGAAAAAAGTAATTGTGAGCTTATCTTTATAAATCAACTTTCTTCACAAAGACAAATTTATATATAGTCATATAATAATGTAAAGGATATATTAAATTGCAACACATACATAAAGACATGTAACTGTAAAAGTTTATAATAAATTGCAACAAATATACTTTTGTATCATATAACTCACAAACATTTATAAAATAAATTTCGTTAATTAAATACTTATTTGCGCTTTAATAATGAATATACTTTCATCACATACCGAGGTGTACCAAGTGTGCTTTCCTTTCCAAACTCGAAACCGTCGTAATCCAAAAACGCTCCCAGAGGATTGAAGTAAGCCAGCTGGTTGTTAGGATGACATTACACCGCTGTTCCCCACCAAGACAGTTTGGCCAGCACGACGATGACAACGATGGACACACCGGCAGCTAACAACATTTTGCAAGTCAAGAAATTATAGTATCGTTGAAAGCAAAAGTGACTAAGCTTTGTGTCAAACGCCGCCAGATTCTCCCCAAAAATTACATACAATAAGGTTTGTCTTCTTATACTAAAATTTACTTAGAGTGTGGATATAATATAACATTATATAAATTGAAGGCAATGGAGTAAAAACTGTAGAAAGGGAATAAAATATGCTCCTAAAAGAAAAACAAAAGTTACAATAAGTAGTATTTCTAAATAACTTTTTTTTATCTTATAGAAGCAATATAAGTGGTTTAAAATAATTTTGTTTCCTTTT